>QRFJ01000732.1:496572-542044 GCA_006176705.1 Cocos nucifera | reverse complement strand
AGTATTATGAATATGTCTTAGATCTAAAATTCTCAATTTTAGACCTAATTAATATTCCATAATCTTAATTTTTAATTAAGTAGGGTTCATAAACAAAATATGCACAATAAATCCTAGGGTTTCAGGATCTAGGGTTTTGCAGAAAGTAAGTTTTGGGTTTCTGATTAAGGACGAACATGCAGCACCCCTACACATCATAAGAACACCCCATCGAATGGGAAGAGAGGGCCTTTAAACCCTTCTTCATTCTTATGACCGGACGGCCAAGAGGAACGCCTTAATCAGGAACATGCAATATCTACAAAACAGTTATTAGATCTATATCATATATCTCATATACAAATTAGATCTAATCATGGCATATTTTGCATACATCTCATGTATCGAATCATGCATATTTTTAGATCTAAATTATCTCATAATAATCTAAAAAATTAGATTTAAATTGATCTAATCAAAATAAATTCTAATCTAGACAATTATGTAGAACTATTCTACAACTAGTCTAGACATGCATCAATCATATCTCATATGATATTTAAAATTAAATAATTTTTATTTGCTATTTTTTAGATGTTATTATAACCACTTATAATATCAAAAAATAGTAAATAAATAGATCTAAAATATGATTTAATCAGAATTAAATCAAAAACATGCAAGACTATTCTATAGAACTATTCTATTTTAGAACTAGTCATGCATATTTTCTAATCTTAGATCCAAATCATTTAATTTTAATTTTTCTGATTTCAGATCTGATCACATCTCATGTGACATCTAAAATCACTTATTTTTTAATTAAAATAAATTTAAAATCAGATCTAAACACTTTTAGAACCTTGGCTCTGATACCAGTTGAAGGGAAATCCTGATTTCCCGGTCCAGGTTCGTTCAGATCTGATCAGATCAAGAGATATATTTCAAAAATTTTTTTCTTTGATCCTAATCAGATCTTGAGATATTTTAGATCTGATTCTTATTATTTTAATAAATAAAATAAAATAAGATAAATTAAATCAAATTTAATTTACCTTGATTTGGGTAATCCTATTATCCGTTGATGATCCTGTATGCAGCGGAAGGTTCTGGATCTAGCCACGCAAGTGCCTGGCCTCTACCGGTATCCACTCGGGCTTGGATCTAGAGATCCTCTTCTTCTCTATCACATCTCCAAAAATCAGATCTGGATCTGATCTGGAGGATCTTCAAAACTCCTTTTGAAGATCAGCAGTCGTCCTTTTGCAGCAGCGCAGCCTTCTTGCTTTTGATCGCCTTTCTTTGATCTGGATCGCACCAACCAAGAATCCAAAACACTTTTGGATGTGGAGAGGAAGGGGAGAAGAGCTTTGGCATGGAGGAAGGAGGGGAGAGGCAGCCTTGGGGCGTGGGAAATCTCTATTGAATTCACTTTTGAGTTGGGCGCAGGGTCTTATTTATAGACTAACTGTGATCCAACTCCTCTTCTTCCCAACCAATCACAACTCTTTGTGAAATCAGATCTAAATCTGATTGGTGGGAATAGAGTCCCCTGGATTCCTCCTTAGAGGGTGCCTAAGACCAGTCAAAGTTGGTTCTTAGGAGAACTCTAATTGGAATCCAAAAAGGAGATGGAGTCCCTGTCCAACAGGGACTCCTAGGCGCCTCCAACTTGGGCACACGCCAAGGGTGGCGTGCGCCCTCTTCGTTGCCAGGTTCTGGCAGGGGGACAGGCCCCCACCAGCTCTCCAATAGGTGCATGACATGTGGTCAAAAGTCAAAGTGTCAATGGTCAACATGTTTGACCAGTCAAAGGTAGACTTTTGACCAAAGTCAAAGAACAAGAAATGGCAGGTGACCAAAAATGGCAGATAATGTCTTACAAAATAAGACAACCTTTTTTGACTTGGACAACCTCCAGTCAGACCATATGAAGGCCTCTGATTGAGCACAAACTCCTTTGGCTCAGTCAGGACAACTTATTTATGATAGTAAAAGAAGAACGTTAGGTTCAATCGAGTGCTAGCACGATTTCCTTGAACCTAATTGAATCTCATTCAGATCAATTGAACTAGATCAGTTCAATTGATGATCACCAGATTCAAACCCTTGTTTGTGTGACCCAGTTAGGTTCAGTTCTGTATGGTAATGGGATATGTCATGATCTCTATCATCGACATCATCGAAACTCCTTTCGATGGATCAGAACTCTTCTGATTCGAACAGCTAGAATGATCGATCATCTAAATCATTCTAATTGCTCCCAAAATCCACCAGTGACACCTAGCAGTATATGGTGGCAACCCATCAGAGCTGAATGCGAACCTCTTGGTGCAGCTACCTGTGTGATTAAGTTCTTCTATCTTGAGCCCCGATCAGATTAGGGTTAAGGTGAAACTCGTCAAACCCTAGTCTCTGTCATATGATGTAATCATTCGATTCGAGTCCGATGTGAAAATCTAAATAGAAACTCTTTCTATTATTTCACTCTGCCATGGCCATGGATTTCTGGACTTGATTCTCATGATCATCATAGGGCTGCTCCTCTACCACCGAGGTAGATAGATTCCATCTTGATGCAATCCAGTTCCTACAATGAACATGCTATAGCCAACATACACCTCAGGGTTCCATATGGCTAGGAGACCGAGTAATGGTGTAGTCAAACTATAACACCCTCAAGGTGAACTGCCGATGCATCCTCAGGTCAAAGAACCAGACACACTACTGCAGCATCGAGTCAGTCATTGACGAGAAGGTAGACTTCCTAATGACTACTCGAGGTGGTCACGCTCAGTGCCCTCGTTCTCTAACGAGTACCTGTACTCTCGCTCCGATGTCTCCACACCGTAGACTCAAGACTCATCTACTAAAGAGAAGCGATCGTACACCAACCTTCCGGATCAATCACCATCCTCGTGATGATCCTATGGTCGGGAGCTGTTTATGAGTTAATAATGATTATTCATGTCTTAAATTTTCAACTCTTGAAAATATGAATTATCATTACCATTAACTCAAAGGATGTATCACAGACACTAAATACACATGTGTGATAGAAAATAACCCTTTTCATTAATTATAGTCAAAATTATAATTTTGCCCCTAGAAGTGTATTACAAGTGTCAGCCAATTCTGGCTTCTAGGGCACATATATCTAACAGTTGGGACATATTTTCTTGGAGAGATGAATGCCATGTCTGAAGGGTACCAAATCCCTCGTGGAGTTGTCCATGCTAAACATCTTTAGCACTTCCTCTATGTACATCTTTTGTAAAAGACCTAGCATCCTATTCGGTCTATCTCTATATACTTTGATTCTAAGAATGAAGGTTGCTTCTCCTAGGTCTTTCATGGAGAATTCTTTAGATAACTATATTTTAACTATGGTCAACATGGGAATATCATTTCCAATAAGGAGGATATCATCCATGTACAGTACAAGGAAGACAATAGCGCTCCCACTGACCTTTCTGAAAATACATGGTTCCTCCTCATTCTTGATGAAACCAAACAATTTGATCACGTCATTAAAATGAGTATTCCAGCTCTGAGATGCTTGCTTAAGTTCATATATGGACCTTTGCAGCTTGCATACTTTGTGATCAGTATCACTGGATATGAAACCCAGCGGCTGTTCCATATAGATATCTTCCTTAAGATATCTATTTAAGAATGTCGTTTTTACATCCATTTGCCATATTTTATAATCAAAATAGGCTACAATAGTAAGCAATGTGCAAATGAATTTAAGCATGGCTACTAGCGAAATGGTATCCTGATAGTCAATGCCTTCGCACTGACTATAACCTTTTGCCACTAATTTAGCTTTGAATGTCTCTACATTCCCATCTGCACCAATCTTTCTCTTGTAGATCCATTTACACCCAATAGGTACTAGATCTTCTGGTAGATCTACCAAGGTCTAGACTTGGTTTGAGTGCATCGAGTCAATTTCTGACTTTATTATCTCTAATCATTTCTCGGAGTTGATATCTGATATCACCTCATTATAGGTTTTGAGATCATCAACATGAACTCCATTACCTACGAGGAACATTTCCTCTACTTCCTCTGAAATAGTACCTAAGTACCTCTTAGGGGGATGGAAAACCCTTTTTGATCTTCGAGGTGGAGGAAGTAGTGATTGTATTGGCTCAACCTAATTTGGTTCCAAAGGGTCCTTAGCTCTTTGCTCTTGGGAGATATTTTCCTCTAGCTTGATCTGCTTTCCAATGCCACCATCTTGAATAAATTATTTTTCAAGAAAGATGGCATGTCGACTCACAATCACATTATCATCTTCTGGAATATAGAAATAATATTTTAATATTTTTTTAGAATATCCTATGAATCGAGCTCTAAAAGACCTATAGTCTAACTTATCTGCTTGTTGTTTTTTGACATGAGCCGGACAACCCTAATTCTGAGATGACTCAGACTTGGTTTCTTACCATACCATATCTCATACGGTGTGGTAGGAACACTTTTAGAAGGAACCCTATTCAGTAAATATATAGCGGTTAACAAACTATATTTCCAAAGAAAATCAGGAAGGTCTGTAAAGCTCATCATGGATTGGACTATATCTAATAGGGTTCGATTCTTCCGTTTTGAAATTTCGTTGAGTTGAGATGTTTTAGGTGGAGTCCATTGAAAGACTATGCCATTCTGCTTGAGATAGTCTAGGAATTTCCAACTAAGGTATTCATCTCCTCGATTTGATTGAAGAATCTTAATTGATTTTTTAGTTTGCTTTTCTACTTCATGTCTGAATTCTTTAAACTTTTCAAAGGCTTCAGACTTGTGTCTCATAAGATACACATACCCATACCAAGATAAAACATCGGTGAAGATTATGAAATAGATAAAATTGCCTCTAGCCGGCACATCAAATGGGCCGCACACATCAGTATTTACTAGGATAAGTAAATCCATGGCCCTTTCCCTATGTCCCAGAAAAGGGAGTTTAGTCATTTTGCCATGAAGATATGATTCACAAATTGGATATGACTCGAAAGTTAATGGACTCAATAGCCCGATTTTCTCCAATTTGTTAATCCTATCGTCAGCTATATGATCTAGTCTAAGGTGCCATAGATATCTATCATTTGGACTATCCCTGGGTCATTTTGATTTTATAGCATTCACATTTTGCTTGAAATTAAAAATAGATACATCAATACGTAACTGATAAAGATCGTTAATAAGAAAATCACTTGCAATTTTATTTCTTTTATAAAGAATGTTACAATGGTCCTTAAGAAAACTAATTACATAGCCTTCTTGTGTTAAACATGAAACAGAAATCAAATTTTTGCTTGCTGCAGGCACATAATAACAATCCCTAAGTACTAAATCTAAACCAAATGGTAGTCAAAGAGGATAGCTTCCCATGGCCACAGCAGCAACCCTTGCTCCATTTCCAATGCGTAGGATCATCTCACCATCCCTCAGCCTCCTGCTATCCTCAAGACCCTACATGGAAGTGCACAAATGAGCATTTGAACTAGAGTCAAGCATCCAACTAGATGCAGAAGAAACTATAAGATTAGATTCAATAACGAGCATACCTCCAGAAGGACCTGCCTCCTTCTTATTCTTTAGAGTGGCCAGGTATGTAGGGTAGTTCCACTTTAAGTGGCCGTCAATGTTGCAATGAAAATACTTTCCTTTGTCAACAGTCTTCTTCTTCAGTTCTACCTTCTTTTTCTTTTCTCCTTCCACCTTGTATCTTTTCATAGACTTCTTCTTCTTTTCAAAAGACTTTTTTTTAGAAGAAGTTCATTCCATAGTAAATACTAAGCCTTTAAAACCTTTCATTGAAAGCTCAGTAGTAACCAGCATGTTCATAAGCTCGGTTAGAGTATTTTGATGTTTATGCATATGGTAGTTCAAGATGAACTGCCCATATGCATCAGTCAAAGATTGTAGAATTATATCATTCTATAGATCTAGGTTCAACTTCATTCCAAGCTTCTCAAGCTTTTCCAAGTCCTTGATCATCATCAGAAAATGATCTTGGACTGACTGCCCATCACGCATTTTAGCCATGAATAGTTGTTTAGTGATATGATATTTGGCTACGTGACTTTATTCACCAAACATCTCTTACAGGTGAGCCAACATTTGACGGACAATCTTGATATCTTTATATTGGTGCTGAAGCTCATCAGACATCGAGCCCAATATGTAGTATCTGGCCTTATTATCTTCATCCGTCCACTTGTCAAGAGATGCTCTCTATTCAGTGGATAGACAAGCTGATAAGATGAGGGGATCCTGATCCAATACATGAGTTAACTTCTTGAAATCCAAAATAATTTTGAAGTTTCAGAGCTAATCCTTATAATTGGGTCCGATCAGTCTATGAGTGTCCAGGATATGTGCTAGTGGGTTGGATGCAGACATTTTGCTTTTTCTATAGAGAGTCAAAGTTTCAAGTTAGATATTATAATTAAGACTTGACTAATTTATTTAGGAATTTAATTTTTAAATAATTAGCTTCCATTATTTTTTTGAATCCCTACACTTCCTCTATAGAGATGCAAAAATCTCCATGATTATAGATTTCTAATGGATGGTGCAGTCCCATCAACTGACTCATCACCTCACCTAATAGTTATTGGTGATGGGTTAGCCCATGAGTGGATAACTCTTGTCCAATGATTCTCTAATTATGGTGCATCAAACTTGGTCTCTAATTCATGAATCTCACCGTGCCCAAAATATTGATCCACTCCTTAGTTAAGTCAGACCCACCATTTGCACAGATTGAATTTCTAATTGGGTCTCTCACCATATCCAAAATATTGAGCCCAATTTATCCTCCAGCTCGTATATCCAATACCTAATAGACATGGTTGCATCTTCATGGTGCAACTGAACCACTATGACCAGCCAAGAACAATCAACTTTGAAAAGAGCCCGCATATCTACAATGGTGGAAGATCTTAGACTTAATCTTTTCTTAGGAAGATTTGATTTAGGTCTCTTTAAACTTGACTTACAATAGCCATAATAATTATGACTAACCAAGTGGCATGGGTTTGCTCGGATTGTTAACCACCTTAGATCAGGACTGGATCGATAAATATGGCCAGGTAAGTGAGACCGATGGAAGGGATATGCCATTAACTCGATAAGAATGCATTCGAGTTGAGTAGCTCCTAATTAAAAATTAGTCGATCGTATCTGCCAAACTTATCTTAGATACTAAATTGTTGAGCCAGAACCAATCAGGTTAGCCTACAATCCAAACTCTAACCACTGAGTCTAATTAGGTCTTAGCTTGATTGATCACTCATGTGTTTCAATCTTGACCTAGACTTAATCCTATTAGGTTGGTCAATTTAAGCACTCTTGATCCCATCTAACCAACTCTTGATTCGGTTTGATCAACCGCTAGACCTAATTGAGCTATCCAAGTTCGAATCTAATTTTATGAATATATCTTAAATGTGAAAATTTTTAATTTTTAGACTTAAGATATTTCATAACTTAATTCTTAATTAAGTTTAGAATTTATAAATAAAATAGATAAATAAAATCCTAAGATTTCAAGATCTAGGATTTTGTAGAAAATAAATTTTAGGTTTTTTATTAAGGATGAATGCACAGCACCCCTACATATCATAAGAACATCCCATCCAATGGAAGGAGATGGTATTTAAATCTTACTTTATTCTTATGACCGGATGGCCAAGGGGAATGCCTTAATCAGAAATATGAAAACTATAAAACTAGTTAGATCTACATCATATATCTCATATATAAAAATTGATTTAACTAAAAACATATTTTGCAGACATCTTCATGTATCATATCATGCATGTTTTCAGATCTAAATTATCTCATAATCATCTAAAAAATTAAATTTAAATTAATTATATTAAATTAAAATCTATTCTAGATAATTATGTAGAACTATTCTACAACTAGTTTAAACATGCATTCATCATATCTCATATGAATAAAAATTAAATAACTTTATTTTCTATTTTTAGATCTCATTATAACATTTATAGCATTAAAAAATAGTAAATAAATAGATCTAAAAATCATAACTAATCAAATTAAATTATGATCATGCCAGACAATACATAGAACAATTCTATTCTACAACTAGTCATGCATCTTGTACAACTTAGACCTAAATTATTTAATTTTTTTTATTTCTGATTCTAGATCTAATCACATCTAATGTGATATCTAAAATCATTAAATTATTAATTTAGAATTAAAATAAAAGTAAATCTAATAAAAAATGCAACCTGGCTCTGATACCAATTGAAGAAAAAACCTAATTTTTTGGGTCAGATTCATTTAGATCTGATTGGATTAAGAGAGATATTTTGAAAAAAAAATTTAGATCTAGATCAGATCTGAGATATTCTAGATCTAATATTATTGACCTAATAAAAAAATAAAATAAAATAAAGAATAAATTAAATCTAATTTAATTTACCTTATTGAGGGTAATCTGATTATCCTGATGTCTGCCTGAGGTTCTGGATCTAGCCATGCAGGTAACTGGCTTCTATCGGTATCCACTCGAGTAGGATCTAAAGATCTTCGCTTTCTTTATCACTTCTCCAAAAATCAAATCTGGATCTGATTTTGAAGATCTTCAAAACTTCTTTCGAAGATGTGAGTTGTCTCTTGCAGCAGTGCTGCCTTCTTCCTTTTTCTGTTGCCTTTCTCTTGCTTGGATTGCACCAAACTTGTGCTCAAAAATTCTTGAGCATGGGTAGGAGAGAGAACACCTGAAGATGGCATGGAGGAGGGAGAGGGGCAGCCTTGTGGCATGAGCAATGGGTCAAGCTTTTTTGATCTTGGCGCAGACAGGATTTTTATAGATCCTTCTGCGCCATGTAGTGCCACATCATCCCGGCCAATCATGGCCTTCTGTTCAATCAGATCTAAATCTAATTGGTGGGATGACATCATCTAATCCAATCAGATGAGAGCCTCTCTGAATCATCCTTAGATGGTGCCAAGACTGGTCAAACACAAGTCTTTGGCACCACCTAGGTAGAAACCCCAAAGCAATTGGAGTTCCATCTGTATGGGACTCTAGATGCTTTATCCATGGGTGCGCACCTTCCTAGGCATGTGCCCCTTATCTGTCTCCTCTTTAGTAGGTAAGCTGATCCAAAAATTCTCTCCTATGGGTGCATGACACATGGGCAGATGTCTAAGTGTCAAAGGTCAATGTTTGACCAAATATCCGAAATAGGATTTAGCAGGTGATGGAAAATGGCAGGTGTTGTCTCAAATTCATTTCATAAATTAAGACAATCCTTTTCTGACCTGGACAAGCTCCAGTCAGACCATGTAAAGGTACTTGAGTGAGCCCAAATATATTTGGCTCAATCGAGATAACTTTTAATGATAATTAAAGGAGAACATTAGGCTCAATCGTGTGCTAGCACGATTTTCTTGAACCTAATTGAATCTAATTCAAATCAATTGAAATGGGTTAGTCCAATTCATGATATCTGGATTGAAATTCTTGCTTGTGTGACGTAGTTAGGTTTAGTTCCATATGGTAATGAGATATGTCACGATCTCTATCATCAACATCATCGAAATACCTTCTGATGGATCAGAACTTTTCTTATTCAGACAACTAGTATGATTGATCATCTAAATTATTCTAATTGCTCTCAAAATCCACTAGTGACACCTAGCAGTATATGGTGGCAATCCATCAGAACTAAAAATAAACCTCTCGGTGTAGGTACCTATGTGAGTAAGTTCTTCTATCTTGAGCCTCGATTGGATTGAGGTTAAGGTAATTTCGTCAAATCCTAATATCCATGATATGATTAATCATTTGATTCAAGTCCAATGTGAAAATCTTAATAGAAACTCTTTCTATTATTTTACTCTGCCATGGCCATGGGCTTATGGACTTGATTCTTATGATCATCATAGGGCTACTCCTCATCTATCATGGTAGATAGATTTTCTATTGGTGCAATCCAATTCCTATAATGAACATGCTATAGCCAACACATACCTTAAGGTTTCAAATAGCTAGGAGATCAAGTCATGGTATAGTCAAACTATAACACCCTCAAGATGAACTACCGATGCACCTCATGTCAAAAAACTAGACACACAATTGCAGCTTCGAGCTAGTCATCGACGAGAAGGTAGACTTCCTAACGACTGCTCGAGGCGGTCATGCTCAGTGCCCTCATTTTCTAACGAGTATCTGTACTCTCACTCTGGTGTCTCTACACCGTAGACTCAAGACTTATCTATTATAAAGAAGCGATTGTACACCAACCTTTTAGACCAATCACCATCTTCATGATGATCCTACGGTCAGGAGCATTTTATGAGTTAATAATGAAAATTCATGTCTTAAATTTTCAACTCTTGAAAATAAGAACTATCATTACCATTAACTCAAGGGATGTATCATAGATACTAAATACATATTATGATAAAAAATAACCCATTTTATTATTTATAGTCAAAATTATAATTTTGCCCTTAGAAGTGTATAATAAGTGTCAGCCAATTCTGGCTTCTAGGACACACATATCTAACAACTAGGACTACCTTGGCCAAGACTTTGCTAAATTAAAATACTATTGAATATAGCTTCTATATCCAAGAGTGGTCAATCCCATCTTGACTCATGCACTGACTCCTCAAGTACTTGACTGTACCCAAAAATCTTCCATCACTAAATTAGAAATTTAGGTAGTTTGGCACCAAAGCACAGTGAGTTGCTTGAAAGTCATCATGGTGATCTTAGGTTGGAGGGATACTTATGTCCATATTCCATCAGAGCAATTCTTGATAGTAGAAAAGCTCTTGAGTTAGACACGTTCAGTGTAGATGTATCCCTATATCTCACCTGCATGCCATACTAGTGTCTTCATACTCCATTGTTAAAAGGATAACCAATCTATATGGCACACTATGATCTATACTCGATAAACATTATCATCCTTGGTAACAATGTATCATTTTATTGTGAACTATTTTAAGAACTAAACGACAAATCCTTCTTTGTCAATTCTAAATAGTCCTAAGGACTTCATCACAATAGATAGGAGTTCATTAGAAGATAAAAGATTTATGATGAAAAAGTTAGAATAACTTTTATTCAATTAATAATTTATATACAATTACATAAAATAGCTCAATGGTCAATAGGTTGATGATTGGCTTTAAGATATTATTTCCAATAATCTCTCACTTGGCCTAAAGCCAATCGATGCAATATCATATATCCATCTTCGAGTTGAAGTCATCGAACTCCTTCACCATAATGGCTTTAGTGAATGGGTCACCCAGGTTCTCCTTTCCATCGATCTTCTGAAGATTGACGTCACCTCAATCACGATCTCCTACACAAGATGAAAATGGTGCAAAATATGCTTCGTTTGCTAGTGTGCCTTTGGTTCCTTCGCCTGAGTTATGGTTCAAGAGCTATCGTAGAAGAGCAAAATTGGGCCATCTAGGAAGGGTGCTACTACAAGCTTGGTGATGAACTTCTTTAGCCACACCGCTTCTTTGGCAGTATCTGATGCAGTAACATACTCCATCTTGCATAGTGAATTGACCATGGTGTGCTGCTTGGATCTTTTTCAGTAGATAGCACCATCATTAAGGATAAACATATATCCCGATATACTCTTGCTGTTATGGTGATCAGACTAGAAACTAAAGTCTATAAACTCCACAAGTATCAAGTTCGACTCATCATAAAAAAGCCACTGGTCCTTAATATTTCTCAAATACTTCAAAATGGTTTTAACAATCTTTCAATGGTTCTCCCTTAGATCAGATTGATATCTACTCACTACACCTAGTGAGTATGCCACATCTGATCACGTACATGTCATGGTGTACAAAATAAAATCTACTACCAAGCATATAAAATTCTACTCATACACTCTCTCTTTTAAGGTGTTGTCGGACAATCTCTCTTTGAGAGAAAAATTTCATGGCCTATCGGTAGATAGTCTTTCTTGGAATTCTCCATGTTGAACCTTTTCAATATAGTGTCAATGTGAATGGACTGGGATGACCCAAGCAACCTTTTAGATCTATCTCTATAGATCTTCATCTCTAGGATACAGAAAGCTTCTCCCAGATCCTTTATGGAGAACTGTGATGACAGCCAGATTTTTATTCCTTATAATGTAGGAACATTATTTCTGATTAAGAGAATGTCATCCATATACAAAATGAGGAATACAACTATTGGACCATTAGCCCACTTATATATGCAGGACTTTTCTTCATTCTTAATGAAGCCATACATCTTGATCATCCTATCAAAATCTATGTTCCAACTTCAAGATGCCTGTTTCAATTCATAAATTGACTTTTAAAGCTTGTACTCCATAGACTCATCTGTGAATGTGAAACCTTCAGGTTGTATCATATACACCTCTTTAGTTTGCCTCTCTATTTAGAAAAGCTATTTTCATATCCATCTATTAGATTTTATAGTTTAGATGCATAGCTATCGCAAGCATGATCCGAATGGACTTGAACATTGCCACAGGAGAAAACATCGCATTATAGTCAATACTATAATGTTGACGATACTACTTGGCAACCAGACGTGCATTATAGGTCTCCACATTCCCATCTGTGCCCCTTTTCATTTTAAGGACCCACTTACACCCTATTAGTTTTATCCCTTCGGGTGGGTCAATCAATGTCCATACATCATTGACCTTCATGGACTCCATTTTGGATTGCATAGCCTCAAGTTATTCGCCAGAGTCGGGTCTCTGCATTGCATCCATGTAGGTGATCGGATCCTCGTCGTTCTCATCGAGTTCGATAGGATCATCATCCCGAACCAAGAAACTGTATTATCTGTTTGGTTGACATGGTATACTACTAGATCGCCTTAAGGATGTAGGTTCAGTAGGCTCTAGGTCTGATTGAATCAAATCCAATTCAGACTTAGCTACTTGTGTCGATTCCTCCACCTATCGAGCTTCCTCAAGCTTGACCGTAGAGGCATTAGTCCCTTCACCAAGAAATTTTTTTCTAAAAAGACTACCTTAAGGCTAACAAACACCTTTTGTTCATTAGCTAGGTAGAAGTAATATTCTTTGGTCTCTTTTAGGTACCCTATAAAGCTACACTTGTCAGACCTAGGTCCGAGCTTGTTCATTGCTAAATGTCTGATATAAGCCGGATACCCCCAAACCCTAAGGTGCGAGAGTACTGGCTTATGTCCTATCCATATCTCATATGGTATTTTGAAAATAGATTTACTCGGAATCCTATTCAGAATATAACAAGCCAACTCAAGTGCATATCCCCAAAGAAAGATTAGCAGACCGCCAAACCCCATCATAGATTGAACCATGTCTAATAGGATTCGATTTCTCCTTTCGTACACACTAATATGGTATTGTGTTCTAGGAGGAGTCCATTGGGAGAGAATCCCATTCTCCACAAGATATGTTAGAAATTTATTGGAAAGGTACTCACCTCTTCGGTCATATCGAAGAGTTTTAATATTCTTCCTAGTTTGCTTTTCAACCTCATTATGGAATAGTTTGAACATTTCGAACAACTTCGACTTATGCTTCATTAAATAGACATACCCATTCCTCAATAGGTCATCTTCGAAGGTTATGAAGTAGAAATATCTACCTCTAGCACTTGTACTCATGGGTCACATACATCAGTATGTACTAGATCCAGGAGTTCACTAGCTCGTTCATCCTTTCTAATAAAAGGTGACTTGGTCATCTTCCCAAGAAGATAGAACTCATAGGTCGGTAGTAATTCACGGTCACTGACCTCAAGAATTTCTTCTTGAGCTAACCTGTTTATTCTATTCTTATTAATATGACCAAGCCTACAGTGCCAAAAATAAACATCTGATACATCATCTATTCTAGGGCATTTACCAGACATTAATAGGCTATAATAATAGATAAATTATGTTATTTAATTATCCAACACAAACTATAACACCATTCAAAATGATATCACAAAAATTTGCTTTTATTAAAAATTGATAATTGTTCTTATCCAAAAGGCCTATAGAAATTATATTCAATAAAAAACTTAGACAAAAGTGACAATCACTAAGAATAACTCTATGGAAATTGATTATAAAGTTCATGAATCCTAAAGCTAGAACTGAAACTTATCTTCCATCTCCAACGTTCAGAAATCTCTCACCTTCGCCAAATCTTCTACTGACCTATAAACCCTACATTGAATTATAAATATGATAAGGGCTTTCGATATCTAATACCCAGACAGTAGTATTATAAATTAAAAAGTTATAAGGTGTTATAATATAATTACCTTGCGTAGCAACTACTTGCTTTCTTCTTAGCCTGTTCGAGTCTAAGGTGGCAATGTACTGAGGACAGTTCCTCTTCCAATGCCCCTGCTTCTTGCGAAAGAAGCACTCCACGTGGCTCTAGTCAGGCCTATGCTTCTTGGTCTGACCCTATGCAAATATCCCAGCATGCAGCTGCACATTCTTATTATTCTTCTTCTTATTCTTCTTTTCTTTCTTAAAGGATTGACTAGAAGAAGATCCTCCCACTATATTCACTGACCCCTTTTGAAGCTGATGATCCTTCTTAATGTTTTGTAGCAACCCCAATAACCCATGATTTTTTCATTGTAGGCTTTGTTATTCTAAAATAAGTAAGGAAAGGGAGGAAGGACTTGGGTAATGAATTTAGAAATTCATCCTTCCTGAGCTACTCATGTAGAAAAAACACAGCTTACTTAGGCATTTAATCATCTTGATCATGTACAATACATGATTAGTGACTGATGCCCTATCTCTCATATGAGCGTTGAAAATGGCACAACTAGTCTTATGTCGTTCAATGTTGTCGAGCATACCAAAGGAGTTGTTCAACATTTGAAGCATCTCCTCAGGCTAGGTATTTTCAAACCTATGGTTGAACTCATCATTCATTACCGCTAGCATAATGCACCAAATGTTGGTGCAGTCATTGAGCCACTTCTGGTAAGTATCTTGGACTACTCCTTTAGCATTCGGAGCTGGCTCCTTAGGTACTGGATCAGTTAATATATGTAAGATCCACTCATGCTTCAGGATGATCTTCAACTTTCAATATCAGGTATTGAAGTTGAGTCCCATGAGTTTATGATTGTCCAACAATGATCGAAGTGATAAGGTAGTGGCTATTTCTACACTAAAGAAAAATCGTAGACCTAATTAGTATATGAATTATTTACTCTAAAGACTTGGACTTTAGTCTAAAGGTTCTTCCACTATTTTGTTCGAATCAGTAGTCTCTACCTCCAATTTGATGAATTACCTCTAATTTCTTAGTGGGTACTAGAATCCACATAGACTACACACAAGCCCAACTTTGGTTGGTCAACTTGTGTGCACCTATGGGTAGATTCATAACCAATTGTTTCACCAAACAACTTTTAGTAATTTAATTTTTGCTCCAAAAATCTAATTAATAGGCTTTGAACTCCACTGAAAAGATCCAGTTAGATCCAACCATTAATATGACCATATTTGGTGCATCAGACCAACGAATGATCAGGCTTAACTTTGACCAACCAATCTGACCACCATTAGAAAGACATGACCAAATTATCATATTATGAATGATAATTTCATTAGTCAATAAGCACCAGGTCTTTGGACCTCCAATGATTATTAAACCAATGGACCCATTATCACTCAACTTAATGGGAGGTTATGACTTAGTTGTCACCATAACTTTATTATTTTAAGGATCTAATAATTTTAGAGAATTTTATTAACCAATTTTACAAAGAAATGACTAGCCAATTTGGATGCTCCTATTGACTTCACCAAGTCAGATCAATAAGGACCTAATTAAAATTGGCATTTGGAGCACTTAAATTAGTCAAACTAATTTACCTAATTGACATGGGTGAGCCCAAATCACCAAGTGGTCTAATCAAAACCTAATTCACCAGGATGGCTAGGTAAGTGAGATCAATGGAAAGGATATGCCATTAACTTGTCAAAGATCAAATCAGTGCAAGTAGCTCCCAATTAAAAACCACTAGTCTGAGCTGCCAGACTTACCTTAGACACTATTTGGTTCATTAGTTTAAATTTGACCAACCTAAAAATTTTAGGTTTGACCGCATAGCCATGAATCAAGTTCATTTGGTCCTCGTTAAAGGCATGGGCTTGACCAACTACAACTTTTATAATTTGGTCTAAAGAGTCCTTGACCTAATCTAAGTCAATATTTGGTTAGATCTAATCAATTACTTTAATTTATTCAATTCTTTAACTAATCTTAGGTCCAATCTAATTAATGAATCTAATTCGACTAACCTGATAACCCATATTTTATGATCAATGACTTAGATCTTTAACTCATAATTCTAGATCCTAATTCATCATGCTTAATTCTCAATTAAGTTTAAGGTTGAGGGTTGGGGTTCGACATTTCAAAAATATTTTCAAAATTTTGAAAGGTTCTTTACACCCTAGCACTATTTTACTAAATAGGTTGGCTCATTTTAAAAATGGATCGGCTTATTTTATAAATAAGCACTAGATGTAGGTTTGACCTCACAAAGCCAGACAGTTATAACATTCAGCCAACTTTTCAGTCGAGCTTGTTCGGATCCCATCCGAGCTGGCTCGAGCAAAAGTCGAGTTGGCTCGATTCCTGAGATAGTTGACTCAGGTGAATGGCCTGAAGGTCATCAATCTAGTCAAGCAAGCTCAGATCCAATTGGAGCAAGCCCGAATTGAAGCTGATCTAGCCTGGTTCCTGACCGAGCGGGCTGGAGCATCAATCCAAAAACTGTATCATGGCTAGCATGCTGGTCGAGCTGGATCAATTCCTGAGAGAGCCAGCTCGACCGGCAAATAGAACTATTGCCTAGATATGCAACCCAGGAGGAGGGGGTCTATTGAGTTTTAAAATTTTACAGCTAATTTAGAACCACAAAGATTATATAATGATTAGCAAGTGATATGTGATAGGTGTTTTAGGTGCAGAGAAGAAGTGAATATTAAGAGAGCAAGTATATATAACATTATAAAGATAGAGAGAGGGCAAGCACACTATAAACAAGCAAGATTTATAGTGGTTCGGTACCAACCTTATACCTATATCCACTTTCCAAGTTCCTACTTGAGAATTCAAATTCACTAAACATATTCAACACGAATACAACATCGGTACCTCCAACCCTAGCTATCCCAAGTTAGAACATTTATTTTTTGGATACAAGCCAACCCTACACACATTGATTCAAGGTTCAAAGAGACCTTTCCAAGTTTTAAAATCTCCAAAACTTAAATCAAAATAATAAAATAGAGGATGAGTGTTAACAATAATGAAAAACAAAGTTATTCCCTCTAATGAGCAAATAAAATGTTAAAAATAGTTTACACAACTAAGGAAGAAGCTTTTCTAATTTTTTTCAATGTTGTTGAAGACTTGAATGAGCATTTGAGAGTTTGGTGAGTTTGTAATGAAAGCTTCATAGCTTGGAGAGGGCTTTTTTTCTTGGGGTTGAAATGAATACTTGAATCTCTTGATTTTTTTCCTCCTTTTTGAGCCTTTATATTTTCAATAAGTATTAAAGAAAAATCTGAACAGGTTTAGAACCATTGGAGAGCTTTAAATGCATATTAAATGTAGCTAAAATGAACCAAAAAATAGCTATTGTGGTGTTTTTCCATCACAGGGGTCGACCTCTATGATAGAAAGTCGAAAAATCCTGTGTTCTATAAAATTGGCCTTTAGAACAGTGGAGGTCGACCCCTAGGTGGACCTCTAGCACAGGGGATGACCTAGGAGTCGACCCCTTTGGTGTGCTAACCAAAGAAACCCATGCCATTCAACCCCTTTTGATAGAGATCGATATAAAGATCGATCCTTTTCTTAAAAACTAATTTTCTCTTAAAATATATATCCAAAAAATATAAAATTATCTTCAATAGATCACATATCTTTTATTCTTGCTCTTGAGGCTTTTAAAACATATTTTCTCCAACTTTAAAAAATTTATAATTTTGCCCCTCATCATCTTTCTTTCCAATTTTTTTCTAAATTATGCATCCAAAATTTATAAAACTACCTCCAATAGATCAAAAATCTTCTAGACTTGTTGTTGAGGCTTCCGAAATATATTTTTCTAACTTTATAAAATTTACGATTTTGCCTCTCATCTTCTTTCTTTAGTAAACTTGAAATTTCTTATTGAATCTAAAACACAATTGATCTTTCTCCAAACCAAAATTATTAGTATCTTCTTAAATATTTTATAATCATCAAAATTAATTCTTGGTGCAACAATCTCTCTCTTTTTGATGATGACAAAATATTTGAGTATAAGCAAAATAAGGCATGCATAGAACATTAAAGTAAAATAGTGTCATTAAGGATTTTAAGTTTAAAATTAAGGTAATATATAAATATATTCAATTGATGCAGATTTTTAAAGCATTAGCTTTATAATATCAAGATATAATGTCAATGCCTATAGGTAGATGATCATAGTGCATTATTACCATAAAGGATAGAGAAATCATAGTATAAACCTTAGTTTTTACAAAATGACTTAGTTCTTTTAGAAGAGAGGTTAGGGGCAATAAAAAAAATTTTCAATCATCAAGTATGTAATTTTAACATCATCAATTATCAAGCATGTAATTTTAACATCATTAATTAATAATTATTGCTTATACAAAATAATATATTTACTCTCCCTTTTTGACATCATCAATTAAAATAAAAAAACTATTCTTCCCTTGTTTTGAATAAAATTTACTCTCTCTTGTTTTAATAAGAAGGAAGAACCTGCTTCTTAAAAGATGATTTATAATATAATTGATATTATATATGAAAAATACATTCCATATTCATGATAAAATAAGATTCTAACATTCAAAATACATAAAGATGTGACAAGAAGTTTACATTACATATCAGAAGTACAAATAGTTAGCCATACAAAATAAGCACCACATATAATCAAAATAGTTATACCAAACCATCATGTCATAAAGTAATTGACTAAACATATGCATGCATACTTCATGAATATTCTTAATTTATCTTTAATTTATTATATATTTTTTATATACTCATTATACTATAATATCTCAATTTAAATAAATAAGTATTAAGATTTCAAGCATCAAATTATTGAGTATTTTAAGCAACAATTCATTAAACATATACTCAACATTCTTCTTTCTATTTTTGATAACATTAAAAAGCTTATAGAAAGGGTTAAGAAAAACTATCAAAATCAATAAGATGTAAGAGTGTATCAAATGAGAGATGTATCAAATTTAAAAAATAAAGTCAAATGAATCATCTCCCTTTGAAAACTTATCTTTGGATTTAAAATATGCTTAAGACATTGCTTTTCTTTTAAAAATTTGCTTGAATTCAAATATTAAAGGCTCTCTCCCTTATTAAATGATTATAACTTTTATAATTAAATTTTTAAATATATATTTTATAAGCTTTAAGTAGAATAGAGCTTTTCAAAATTTTGAATAAAGAAATCAAGCATAACCCTATTTTTTTTAATGCAAGAAATAAATCATTGAAATATATCATCAAAATCAATTAAAATATAAAATATATATATCAAATTCAAAAAATTTTAATTTAATTTTAAGAGGGTATCAAATTTGAATTTCATGGAATATTTAATATGAAAATAAGTATGTTAGATAACAAATTTGTATTGATATCACTCTTTCCCTTTCTAAAAGGTTTTAATTCAAATTTTTTAAGTCAATATTGACGGATAGAGCATTTCAAGACATTGTAGCACATTTGATACTAAGAAAAGTATGTTCGATGTCAATTTTTTATTTAAAACCACCAATTTATATTTTTAATTCAATTTTAGAAAAATAGAGATTTTCAAATAAAATAAGTATAATAGAAAAAAATTACTTTAATTTTAATATTTATTTTTTATTTTTCTTAAGAAGTTTTAATCAATTAAACTTTGAAAATGATGTATCAGAAGAGTATGAAAAATAGTATCAAAACTGAAAATAATTTTATAATGATCTTACATTGTACATTAAAAATTTTATAAATTTATTTCTAGGAGTAAGAAGAGTTTTTAATTCAATTTAACTCTAAGAATGTCAAGAATGTTCAGATAAATCAAATTATGAAATCAGCATATGAATGATACCATTTTAAATAAGCTTCAATATTTGAAAATAATTTATTTGTCTGATACTACTGTAAATTAGTAGTACTTTAAATCAAGTAAATCAAATTGAATAAACACATGAAAGCACGAATTGAAAAGACTATAAGATATTTGATTGAGAGTTTGAAATTAATTAAAATAAAGTATAAATTTGAGAGAATAAGGTAAATGATTAAGAATTTGAGATTAATATTGATATTTTCAATACCAATTTATAGCAAATGTCTCTTCTATTTTCAAAAATGAATACCATAAAATTCATCACATGATATTTTTAAATTTATTCTCCCTCCTTTTTTTAAGTGAAGAACCGTTAATTGATATCACTTTAATCTTTAACTAATACTAATTTGACTTTTAAGCATTGATTTTCAAATTTGATTGAAACCAATTTTGTAACTAATTCATCTTAAATGAATTCTTTTTCTTACTTTTACAAATAAAGGCATTTTCAATTAAATAGTCTTTTAGGATCAAATTATTTTCTTTAGTATTTTTTTTCTCTATTGCTCTTATTTTAAAGTAAGCATATTGAGTTTCAAATAATCAACCATCAATCGAATAATCAATCAAATCATGATACAATGAATTTTTTTTTATAAAAAAATTGCTTTCATGGACTTTAAAATGGAATGTTTGCAATAGGATGTCTTCAACCATGATAACATCAACATGATCAATTGATGTAAAGCATTTTTGAAATATCCATTGATCATTAAAAAATGATGACACAATCAAATCAATCAAAGTATAAATCGACAAGTTGAAAAATATATGAATGCTTAAATCAAAGATGAACAAATCAAGCAATATAAGTAATTTTTTTTCAAGTTTAAAAAATTATTTTTCTGATATAACTCAAAAAAATAGAATAAGATTTAGTTTAAAAAATATTTTTTTCTCATTTAGAAAGTATAATTTTAATACTATATATTTTTTTTTTCAAAACTATAGATTCAAAAATAAATGCTTTTCAAATTTAGCTAAGGAATAGCTTTAACCTTTAAAAATCCAAGATAAATAGATTCTTTCAAAATTGAAAATTTGGATATATTATCATAAAGAGATTTGTTTAATTTTTTTAATAATTATTTTTTAAAAAAATATTTCTTTCTTTTCTCAAGAAATATTACACATTGAGTTTAGAAAAGATATCAAATATTTATAATTTATCTTAAACATTATCATATTAAAATATGGCTATGCAAACTTAGATTTAAGACAAAGCATTATTTTCTTTCTTTCCTCTTTCTTTGTCAAAAGATGGAGTATAAGACAATAAAATTTGATATAAATTATTTTAGTTTGTTGATCAAAAAAGATGAATCCATTACGTTTAGATCAAATTATTTTGATAAGTCATTTTGAATTGATACCAATAGACTATGCAAATAAATTATAGAAGATTTACTATTTAAATTCAGATCTTTCTTTTCTTAAGAAATATCACTCACTTTAGTTCAGAAAAGATATGAAATTTTATGAATTTATCTCAAAAGATATCATATAAGCAATGCAAAATTAGATTCAAGATAAAATATATTTTTTTTATCTAAAGAAGATAATGGAGTACAAGATAGAAAAAATCTATTTAATATCAATTATTAAACTTCACTTAAGAATGAATTCTTTGATACCAATGTAAAACATGAATAAATAAGATCACATGAAAGCTCAAGTATAAGTGAACCAATAAGTCAAGAAATAAATAAATGCTTATTAATGATTTTTCATGAGATTCAAAAGTTATTTATCTAGGATTTTTGTTTGGAGTAAAATATTTTTTCAATATTCAGTTTGATACCAATTAATTATTAAAAAATCATGATTGGATCAAACCATGCATAAAGTATGATTGAATAAAAGGTAAAATAGAAATAATTTCTTTAAAGCAAATCAAATAACTAGAACAACAAGAATGCACCAATAGATCAAAATAATTTTATTTTTAATATTTTAATAATATTTTCTCTTATTCAGTTCAAAATTATTTCTTTTTTATTTTTTATAATAATTCCTAGAAAACATGATTTTCTTAACTCTCCTCTTGTGTCAAAAAATTAACTTTTCTAAATTCTCTTCCTATTTCTTTCAAATTAGGTATATTTAATTAATTTAAATAAGTAATCATTTCTCCTCCTTTATTTTGCAAACAAAGCGCATATTAAGTCAAACAAATAATATCAAACACGTTGAATTATTACAAAAGATGAAATTTTTATTGATTAGCCAATGGTGATTATAAAGATAAAATCATGAAAGCATGCAAAATGTATGAGAGCTATATCCTATATAGATGACAAAAATAGATTAAAAGGATCACTAAAGCTTTGGAAAGGAATCCTAGCATCTTAAGTAAGTTTATGTTAGGGTAAGTAGAAGGAGAGTGTAGTCTAATATCTCTAAATGATTGGGTCCGATAGTGAACATTCTTCTTTGTTGCAATGAGTGCCCAAATCAATCTTTCTAACTCATCTCTGACCAATGATAATACCTCAATCTAATCTCATCCTATCTGGTGTGCCTCTAATATATACCTCTAAAGCTCTGGACAGACTGATGCTATGATCTTGATGGAGATTCTCTCAACGAATGCATCCTCATCCAGTCTATCAGATAATCATAAGCTAGTATCTGGATGATTGGTCTATGAAAGTAAAGCTATCTCTATTTGTTCATGCTGCTCTACTGGCTCCTTATCCTGATATTTACTACAGTAGGCTCTGCTATAGAAGTCTCATCATCATCATCTACTATAGCATAAGAGCTAATATCCTTAATACCCTCAATCATCATCTCGATTAAATATAAATCTTAAAGTATAGCTGCTTAAATAATCCAAGGTACTTCTACTAGTCCGTATATGTGTAGCATGTGTCTAATGCTATCAACATTTATGTCAGTTGCACATCTTTCATTTTGAAAACTAGACTTTCTCTTTCTTTGGACAAAATACTTTCTGGGTGCCATTGGAGAGCACGGACTATAAGATTAGAATAAAAATGAAGAGGAAAGGTCCGATTTTAGTAGGATAGGGGTCTGAAAGAAATTATGGCTCGAGAAAATTGACAATGGAATGATAGAGCCTTAGAATATTTTCAAATGGGAGAACTAATTTAAAAAAAAAGATCAACTCCTGCTAAATCAAGAGTCGGCTCTTGAAGAGAAGTCAACTCCAATGAAACTAGGAGTTGGCTCCTCAAAGTAGAAAATAGTTCAAGTAGTTTTTGATTCAAAAAAATTTAATCAAGTTGAATAAGAATCAATAGGCAATTAAATCGATGATCAAGAAAGATATTTAAGTCAAATTGAGAGATCAAGAATTAATCAATCATGGGGGCAAGATTATCAAGTCAAGGGATTCATGTAAAAGAAATTCTAGATATAGGCTCTATGAGTTTTGGTTGAACGATGAAATTCCAAATCCTTAGGGATAAGCTAATATGCAACATAATTCAATACATCAAGCATTTGAGTTTCATGAACAGATATTTTATCTTCAAGAACTTAGATCATGCAAAGTTTTGAAAAATTTTAATATTTAAGTATCTTATGGGGGAATGCCAAAAATCAATTTTATATGTATGTTCAGTAATTCAAAAACATTCACATCTAATTAAGCATCTTTTAATTTAAATTTATTAACTATAAAATTGATATGAAAAAGCTATTATATCATATTGAATTTTAAGATAATTTTAGTTCATATCATAACATGATACTTAGAGGAGAGCATATTGATTTTTTAAAATCAAAGTATTCAAATCATCAAAATCAATCAATCATACTAATCTTACTAGCATATGAAAAGAATTTCAAGCAAGTAATCATAATATGAAATCATAATGATAGATTATTAAAATTAATAGAATTAATCAAACAAATATTGATGGTATGATGTGAGAAAAGTTTAGATTTTTTCAATATCATTATCCATCCAAGTCCATTCCCAAAGCATCTAACTATAAGTATTTTCTTATTTTATTCCATTGGATTCTTGATGTACCTGTAAAATCATTTACTAGTTTTTGGTATCCAAGTCATCTTGGGTTCAAGAAGGTTAGAGCACATGGTTTCTTTTGAAATCCAAATCTTCTTCATATTTGAATTTTTAGATTTACTAAAAAAACATGTATTGGATTTATGTCCTACTTTTTCATATTTAAAGCAAGTAATAATTAAAAACTTGTTGTTTGATAAGTTCACAAAGATGTTTTTCAAAAATTTTTGTTTCTTAAGAGGATTATAACCTAGGCCAGCTTTATCAAAAATGGTCTTTTGATTTTTAAGTATCATTTGAAGTTTATTTGAGTTAAGAGTCAAATTTTCTACCATATATTTTAACATAGCAATTTCATTTCTTAGGTTCAAATTTTCTTGAGTTAAAACTAATTTCTCATTTAAAATTATCTCATTTTCTTTTAGGCAGAATTTTAAAATATCATTTTTCTTTTAAAGCTCAGCATTTTCTTCAACTAACAAATTTTTAGATTTAATCAATTCTTCCTTTTGTTTAGTTGAAGAATTAATTTGTCTCTAGAAATCTTTCTTTTCTTTGGCCTTATTTTTTATATTTTTTAATAGATCTTTTTTTTCACTTAAAATTTTATTTTTCTCTTCAACCAAAGATAGATTAGATTTTTTAAGTTCTTTATTCTATAGTCTTATCATTTTGTGTTCATCCATTAACTCATTAAATGCTTCATATAATTCATTAAATATAAATTTAGAGGAGTGTTCATGATATATCTCATCATTTTTAGCCATGAGGCAACAACTTTCTATACATTCCTCCTCTTTCTCATTCTTCTCTTCTTTGCTTTGCTCCCGCTTAATCAATGCTTTCTTTTTCTTTTATTTCTTTTTTTCCTTCTTTTCATCCTCATGCACCATAAGGCATGAGTTGAGGTGAGTTTTCTTTTCTTCTTAGGAGTTTGATATTTTTTTTGATTTGCTTCCTCAAAAGTAGTTTTTAATTTCTTTCATATTTGATTTGCTAAATTACATGAAGAAATTGCATTAAAAATATTTATGTCTAATGAACAATAAAGTAAGTTCATTGCTTTAGCATTCATTTGAATCATTTCTTTATCATAAATTGATGCATTGGATGTGTAGGCTATTGATTATAATTTTTCATAAATTATAATTATGTGCTTGAATAAATATTTTTATCCTAGATTTTCAATAAGTATAATTTGAGCCATCAAACAATGGAGGTCTATCTATAAAATATCCATCATTAAAAAAAGATTTCATTTTGGATTGCTAAGATATTTGGCTCTTGATGGTTAAATCAATAACTAATAGCAGAGCACCTATTCTGATACCACTTGTTACCTAGATGTGAAATCTAAGAGAGAGGGGTGAATTTAATTTTTAAAATTTTACAGCTAATTTAGAACCACAAAGATTATGTAATGATTAGCAAGTGATATGTGATAGATGTTTTAGGTGTAGAGAAGAAGTGAATATTAAAAGAGCAAGTATATATAATAATATAAAGATAGAAAGAGGGGCAAGTACACCACAAACAAGCAAGATTTATAGTGGTTTGGTGCAAACCTTGCACCTACATCCACTCCTCGAGCTCCTACTTAGGAATTCGAATCCACTAAACATATTCAACAAGAATACAATATTGGTACCTCTGACCCTAGCTATCCTAAGCTAAAACATTTATTTTTTGGGTACAAGCTAACCCTACATACTCTGATTCAAGATTTGAAGAGACCTTTCCAAGTTTTAGAATCTTCAAAACTTAAATCAAAACAATAAAACAGAGTATGAGTGTTAACAAAAATAAAATACAAAGTTAACCCCTTTAGTGAGCAAAGAAAATATTAAAAATACTTTACATAACAAAGAAAGAAGCTTTTCTAATTTTTCTTAAAGTTGTTGAAGACTTGAATGAGCATTTGAGTGGTTAGTGAGCTTGCAATGAAAGCTTTTTTGCTTGGAGAGGGCTTTTTGCTTAGGACTAAAATGAATGCTTGAATCTCATGATTTCTTCCCTTCTTTTTAAGCCTTTATATCTTCAATAAGTGTTAGAGAGAAAACTAGACAGATTTAGAGCTGTTGAAGGGCTTTAAATGCATATTAAATACAACCAAAATGGACCAAAAAATAGTTGTTGTGGAGTTTTTCCATCGTAGGGGTCGACCTCTATGACAGAAAGCCAAAAAATCCTGTGTTCTATAAAATTAGCCTTTGGAACAGTAGAGGTCAATCCCTAGATCAACCCCTGGCATAGGAGATAACCTAGGGGTCGACCCCTTTGGTATGCCTGCCAAAGAAACTCGTGCCATTCAACCTCTTTTGATAGGGATCGACCCAGGGGTCGATCATTTTCCTAAAAATTAATTTTCTCTCAAAATATACATCCTCCTAAGTCGACCCTTTTCTTAAAAATTAGTTTTCTCTCAAAATATACATCCAAAAAATATGAAATTACCTTCAATAGATCATAAATCTTTTATTCTTACTCTTGAGACTTTCAAAATAGATTTTATCTAACTTTATTAAATTTATGATTTTGTCCCTCATCATCTTTCCTGATTTTCTTCTAAATTATGCATCCAAAATTTATAAAATGATCTCTAATAGATCAAAAATCTTCTAAGCTTCTTGTTAAGGCTTCCAAAATATATTTTCTCCAACTTTATAAAATTTATGATTTTGCTCCTCATCATCTTTCTTTAATAAACTTAAATGTTCTTATTGAACATGAAACACAATTGATCTTTCTCCAAGCCAAAATTATTAGTATCTCCTCAAATATTTTGTAATCATTAAAATCAATTCGTGGAGCAAAAAAAACCTTACAAAGATTCTATTCAGGTTTAATCTAAAATGATGTACTCTATATAAAAAATTATGAAATTATTTAGGTCTAATCTAAACACTAATTCATGATAAAATTCAAATTAAAACTTTCTAACACATCATAAAAATCATTAGATCTAATCTAAAATTTTTATGATCAATTTTATAGATCACAACAAACCGGGATAACCTCTCCACTGTAAGGGATAAACATTATAGCAGGACAACCTATAGTCCATGCGATCATCATTTTTATTTTTCAAATCAGATTATTATTTAGATCTAATCTTAAAATAATCTAAATCATGCATATATAATACTTCAAAGAATCTGGCGCTCTAATACCATTTGAAGAAAATGTGCAGGATTTCTAGCTCTACTTTCAAAAATTTTTTTAATAAATGCACAGCGGATAATATTATTAATCATATTAATAATGAAAAACTATGGATCTAATATGAAAATCATACATGCTATAGGATGTAATGTATTATATATGCATGCATATCTAAAAATAAAAACAAGATCAATAGTAAAACTATTTTACTGCTCTACGTGTTCAGAACATGTTATCTTTTCATGGATAGAAGAACAACACAATCTGATCTCCTAGGTATAGATCTGATTACCACGATGCTACCATACAAGCATCTGACCTCCATGGGTAATCCACCAGAGATCCTAATCTCAATCAACTCCTCTTGAGTGCAATCTTGTATAGAAGTCTTTATTGTTAATGTAGATCAAACTCCTTTGATCTTCTTCATGGGATCTTCGAATGCTCCGAATCTTGATGAACATAGAAGATGATGAAGAGGAGGTCTTCGACTAGTTTTGTGAAGTCACGACCCTCGTAACTCACAACTGGAAATCCAAATCCTAGGTATAGATCCTAAGGTATGCTCTCACCCAAAACCCTAATTTTTTCTCATGCACACAGAGAAGAGACTTTCTCTTCTCTAGTCTCTCGATGTTCCTCTCTTCTCTTCCTTCTCATATCATGCATCCATAAAATTAGATATTCTATAGAGGTGCATTAACAAGGGAGGCATGAGGGATTGTTTTAGTTACCCATTCAAAATTCAAATTTCATTCAAATTGAATTGGTAACTAGGTCAAACCAATCCTTATGACTTGTGAGAAGAGAGAATGCACGCCCTCCCTTGCATGAAAAAAAACTCATGAGAAACCTCTTTCTCGTGAACATAGAAAGGTGCAAATCAAAGGGTGATGTGGCACATGGGAAGACTATCAAACTAGTCTTACATTTGACATCCAATTGAACCAATCCAATCCAAATTGGTTAGGCCCAATTAGATCAAAATAAATCCAACTTATTTAGGCTTAATTAGGCTTAGTTAAATTCTAATAAAATCAAGAATTAATCAAGTCAAACCCTTGATCAAATTAAGGATTAAACCTCCTTGACGATTAGATCATCTTGTAACCTAATCAGGTCAATTCCAAATGAATCCAATTCAATTGGTCTTGATCCAAAAATAATTACTCAATCAAATTGAGTTAGTTAGTGATTAAATCACTAATTAATCTTTCATAGATCAACCATCAGATTGAGTAGAAATCTCTAGCATGTGTGACCCTGCAGGTTCGAACCTAAGTCGGTAGCATAGAAATCAATTTTCTGTGCTAATCTTAGTGACCATCTAGTAATGGTACCCAATATCCAGATAGATCGAATAGTGTAATCAAAACATTCAAAACCTACATGAATATACTTATCATATAATTCATCCCTTTGACCTCTGTGCATAGGATGACTCAAGGTTAAACTATCAATCCTGAAAGATACATCCAAATCGTATCTCAAAGCAATTAGTCCTAAGACCCCTCACTAGGACTACCATGGAAAAAGCTTTGCTAAATTAAAATATTATTGAACATAGCTCCTATGTCTAGAAGTGGTCAATCCCATCTTGACTCATGCACCAACTCCTTAAGTACTTAACTATACCCAGAAACCTTCCATCACTAAATTAGAAATTCAGGTAGTCCAGCATTAAAGCACAGTGAGTTGCACAAAAGTCACTATGGTGATCTCAAATTGGAGGGATAGTTATGCCCATATTCTATTAGAGCAACTTTTGGCAACAAAAATGCTCTGGAATCGATCACGTTCAGTGCAGATATACCCATACATCTCACCTGCATGCCATACTTGAAGGAAAATCTGATTTTTCACTGTAGGATCATCCAGATCTGATCAGATCTGAGGCAAATTTATTTACAAAAATTTCTATAATTTGATCAAATCTAAGAAATCTCAAATTTGATCATGGTGATCTAATATTAAATATTAAAATAAAATTAAATTAGATTTAATTTCAAGTACTTGATTGGGTAATCTAATTATCCTGCAATGATCCTGATTATTCCTGAGGTTCTGGAAGGAGCCATGCATGTGCCTGGCCTCTACCAGTATCCACTCAAGTAGGATCTGAATATCTTCTCCTCACAAATCTCTTCTCTAAAGATAAAATCTAAATCTGATCTATAGATCCTTCAAAATAATTTTTGAAGGCAGCCCATCCATCTCATGAACACCGTCACATAGATCCTGAATCTTGTGCGAAAAGTCTTGGACCTTCTATTTAGATTTGTGCCTTAATTTTTAGGCATGTGAAAGAGACGGAGAGAGAGGATAAAGATGGCATGGGATATGGTATGGGCAACAACACTTGGGCATGGAGATTATTTTGTGTGACACATCCTCTTCGGCATGAGAAGGGTTTTTAATCCCAACGCCACATAGAGTCCCTCTTTGACCAAATAACAAATTTATTTTATCATTTGGACTCTGGGACTTATTTTCCATGTGAAACCACCAGTTTTCATCTAGTTTTATTGCCAAAATAATTCAAAAAGTGGGAGACATGAGTAGAAAAGGAAGAGTCCATTGTGCCTAGGACTCTTCCCTTAAGAGTTTGATCCAAATCAAACTCTATTAAAACCTAGTCAAAATTCTACCATAAATCATGAAATTTAGCAAACCCATAGTGCAACTTGAGTCCTATCACATATACAAAAATTAGATCAAAATAATTTCTAAAAAATTTTCTAGAAGCATCTGATTAGATGACCCTCAATTCTCTTAAATCGGTAAACTTTTGACCCTAGTCCAATTGCACTAGGAATGGATTTAATTTCTACAATTAATTTGATCTAGACTGGTTCTACTCAAATAAAAATAAACTCATTCAAGATATAAAAATAAATCAAATTAAATTTGACTTGATTGCGATGAATCAGAAAGATTATAGAAGGAGATAGCCAAGCTTAATCATGTGCTAGCATGATTACCTTGAACTTGATTAGATCTAATCCAAATCAATCAAATTGGATTAGCTTAATTGATGACATCCAGATCCAAATTCTTATTTGTGTCATCCAATTAGATTCAATTCTATATGATAATAAGACATGTCATGATCTCTATCATCGACATCATCAAAACACCTTTCGATGGACCAGAACTTTTCTTTTTCATACAATTAGAATGATTGATTATCAAAATCATTCTAATTGCTCATAAAATCCACCAGTGACACTTAGTAGTATATAGTGAAAATTCATTAGAACTAAAAATGAACCTCTTGATGCAGCTACTTGTGTGATTAGGTTCTTCTATCTTGAGCCTCAATAAGACTAGGGTTAAGGTGAACTCGTCAAACCCAACATCTATCATATAAATTAATCATTCCATTTGAGTCCGATGTGAAAACCTAATAGAAACTCTTTCTATCATATTCACTCTACCATGGCCATGGGCTTAAAGACTCAATCTCATGATTATCATAAGGCTACTCCTCATCTACTAAGGTAGATAGATCTCCTATTGGTGCAATCCAATTTCTTTAACGAATATGCTATAGCCAACATACACCTCAAGATTTTGAATGACTAGGAGACTGAGTTATGGTGTAGTCAAACTGTAGCACCCTTAAAGCGAACTATCGATACACCTATGGTCAAAGAACCAGACACACTACTACAGCATTGAGCTAGTCGTCGACGAGAAGGTAGACTTTCTTATGACTACTCGAGATGGTCATGCTCAGTGCCCTTATTCTCTAACGAGTATCTGTACTCTCGCTTCAGTGTCTCCTCACCATAGACTCAAGATACATCTATCCTAATAAGACGATCGTACACTAACCTTTTGGATCGATCACCATCCTCGTGATGATCCTATGGTCATAAGCAGTTTAAGAGTTAATTATAAAAATTCATATCTTAAATTTTCAACTCTTGAAAATATGAATTATGATTATCATTAACTCAAAGGATGTATCACAGATACTTTAAATACACGCCATGATAGAAAATAATTTTTTTATTAATTTATAATCAAATTTATAAAATTACTCTTAGAAGTGTATTATAAGTGTTAGCCAATCTGGCTTTTAGGACATACATTTAACAAACTCCCACTTGACCTAAAGCCAATTGGCTATAAATCTAGGTCCCATCTTCTTAAGGTGGGCTTCGATCTTTTTCTAGCTTAATGGCTTTGTCAGTGGATCAGTTACATTGTCTACAGTATCGACTCTCTTAACCTCAATATATTCCTTTTTAAGGTAATCATGGATGAGGTGGTATTGTTGCTCGACATGCTTCAATTTCTAGTGAGACCTCGCCTCCTTAGCAAGGGCTATGGCACCATTATTGTCACATTACAGAGGGATGACATCTGATGGCATCACTCTGAGCACTGTAGTAAATTTTTTGTACCAAAATACCTCCTTTGTAGCCTCCAACGCAGCGATGTACTCTGCTTCCATGATGGAGTCTTCTATCACCATCTGCTTGAAACTCTTTCAACTGACAGCTCTACCATCACAAATAAATAGACTTTCAGATGTTGACTTTCGATCATCTATGTGGGATATAAAATTTGAGTTTATATATCCCTGAACCTAGAGTTCTCCATTACCAAAAACTAGAAACATATCCTTAGTCCTTCTTAAGTACTTAAGGATACATTTCACAGAAGTCTAGTTCTCTTCATCTGGTTTTGACTGATATTTGCTTGTGACACTCATATTATGGGCAATATCAGGTCGTGTACATAGTATGGCATACATGAGGCTCCTTATTGCTGAAGCATAAGAGATCTTGCTGATGCATTCAATCTCATCAGGTATGTTAGGGCACATCTTCTTGGAGAGATGAATTCCATATATAAAAGGTACTAACCCCTCTTTGAGTTTTCAATGCTAAACCTCTTCTGCACCTCCTCTATGTACATTTTCTATGAGACCCAGCATCCTATTTGGTCTATCCCTATAGATCTTAATTCCTAGAATAAAGGATGCTCTCCTAAATCTTTCATAAAGAACTTCTTAGACAACCACATTTTGACTGTAGTCAACATGAAAATATCATTTTCAATTAGGAGGATGTCACCCACGTACAGTATGAGAAAGACAATAGCGCTCCCACTGATCATTTTGAAAATAGAGGACTCCTCCTCATTCTTGATGAATCCAAATGATTTGATTACATCATTGAAATGAACATTTCAGCTCTGAGATGCTTGCTTAAGTTCATATATGGACCTTTGCAGCTTGCATACCTTGTGATCATCATCACTAGATGTGAAACCTAGCAGCTATTCCATATAGATATCTTCCTCAAGGTATCCATTTAAGAATGTCATTTTCACATCCATCTATCATATTTCATAATCAAAATAAGCTGCAACAACAAGCAATGTGTGGATGCATTTGAGCATAGCTACTAGCAAAAAAGTATCCTGATAGTCAATTCCTTCACGCTGACTATATCCTTTCGCTATGAGTCTTGCTTTGAATGACTCTACATTTCCATCAGTATCTATCTTTTTCTTAAAGATCCATTTATATCCAATAGATACTATATCTTCAGGTAGATCTACCAAGGTACAGACGTAGTTTGAATGCATTTAGTCAATCTCTAACTTTATTGCTTCTAACCATTTCTCAAAGTCGGTATCTAATATCACCTTGTCCTAGGTTTTGGGATCGTCACCATGAACCTCATTTTTTATGAGGAACATTTTTTCTATATCTTCTGAGATAGTACCTAAGTACCTTTCAAGAAGATGGAAAATTCTACTTGATCTACAAGGTGGAGAAGGCAGTGTCTGGGTTGGCTCAATCTGGTTGGGTTACATAGGTTCCTTAGCTCGTGGCTCTTGAAAAACATTCTCCTCGAGCCTAATCTATCTTCCAATGCCACCATCTTAAATAAACTATTTTTCAAGAAAGATGGCATGTCGACTCACAATCATATTGTGATCTTCCGCAAGATAGAAATAATATCCTAATGACTCTTTAGAATATCCAATAAATCAAGTTCTAAAGGATCTAGACTCTTATTTATCTACTAGTTATCTCTTGACATGAGTCAGACAATCCTAAATTCTGAGATGACTCGACTTGATTTTTTATCATGCCATATCTCATATGGTGTGGTAGGAATAGTTTTAGAGAGAATCCTATTCAGTAAATATATAATAGTCATGAAACTATGTTTCCAAAAAAACTCAGGAAGGTCCATAAAACTCATCATGGATCAGACCATATCTAATAGAGTATGATTTCTTCATTCTAAAATTTGATTGAGTTGACGTGTTCTAGGTGGAGTCCATTGTGAGACTATGCCATTATCCTTAAGATAGTGTAGGAATTTTTGACTAAGATATTCGTCTCCTCGATCTGATCGAAGAATCTTAATGAATTTTTCTATTTATTTTTTACTTTGAGTCTGAATTTTTTGAACCTTTCAATGGCTTCAAATTTATGTTGCATCAAATACATATATCCATACCAAGATAGATCATCGATAAAAGTGATAAAGTAGATATAATTGCCCCTGATGGGCACATCAAATGGGCCGCATACATCAGTATGTACTAGGGCAAGCAGGTCTATGGCCCTTTCTCCATGTCCTACAAAAGAAAGCTTGGTGATTTTGCCATGAACGCATGATTCATAAATCGGATATGACTCGAAAGTCAACGGATCCAATAGCCCAAAATTTTTCAATTTGTTAGTCCTATCTTTAGCTATGTAACATAGCCTAAGGTGCCAAAGATACCTATCATTTAGACTATCCCGAGATCATTGTGATCCTATGGCATTCATATTTTGCTTAATATTAAAAGCATAAACATCAATATATAACTGATAGAAATCATTTATAAAGAAACCACTTGCAATTTTTTTTTTATAAAGTGTTAGGATTTGACACCTTGAATTCAATCCACAGCAAGAAGAAAATTAGTTTTCAGCATAGTAGTTGGGCTGGCTCTGATACATGGTCGAGCTAGCTCGGATTGAGATCAAGCTAGCTCGAACCATAGTCGAGCTGACTGTCTTAGGCAGACAGATAGCAGAAGTCTGGGCGAGACGTAGTCGAGCCAGCTCGATAGAGGTGAATAGAACACGATGGGATTTTTTTTCTATTTAGACTCAGATTATGATTAATCCAAGGAGTCTACAGGAGTTACGCATGGATCATTAGATCCAGTAGCCATGGAGGGTTGCGGTCATGATCTAAAGATCAAAAAATATTCAAAAACTGTATCAAGGATATGTTCGACTCATATTAGTAGAATGAGTCCTATTAAGACTCTTGTGAACAACTAAGAAGAGGATTCTTCTCCTATTTAAAGGGATGAGGTGCTGTGGAGCAGAAAAGGATGGTGCATGTGGAATGAGAGGCATTTAGAGAAGCTCAGGCAGCCATCAAGAGGAGCTTAATAGAGTGCAGAGTGCATGCTGCCCATGAGAGAGAGAAACAATAGGTGCATAGCATCCGATGAGGAGGCTGTGAGGGTAGAGCATCTTGTAGCTTCTGTGGGACTCCTTAAGATTCTGAGAGAACTTTTATGAGGGTAGCTTCTAGTTAAGAGAGATTTATATATGGTGAGTTAAGAGTGGATGTTCTCCTCTTATATCTATTTTTTCTTTTATAGTGATGCTTTGCAAGAAAGGAATATACCCTCAAGCCAATTTATTTTTGGGATGTTCTTTATCTTTCAGACTCATGTAATGACATTTTTAATAAATAAAGATATTTATTTCATCATATGTAGTGTCTTATTATTTATTTAAGATTATGATGAACTCTATAAATTAGGGCTATGGTTTTAGGATTTTGATGAGATCATACTAGTAAGACCTAAAATCTTAAAATCCTAATTAAAATATTCCTAGTCGATGGAACATTGAGTTAGGGATCAATATTTTTCGGTAAGACTAGCACATTCTTTGTATGCTCGATTAAGAGGGTGATTGATCTCACAATAACTTGTGTATGATACTAATACAAGAATGTGGGTGCTCATTAGAGAATGAGTTCACTGAATTGATCCAAATTGAGAATATCTAATGGAGTCTTATCTACATGTCAATAGATGGTTCTCATAGTGGAATTTGTGCATGTAATCCTTTGACCTGAAACTACCATAGAATCTTATATATATAAATCCATATTTTGGTTCATACTCATTCATGACTTAGTTATGTACGGGATGATCTGGATATGGTAGATTATATATATGAAGATTGTGAGTAGGTTAACAAGGAATCGATCACTCCTGGTAAGAGAAAATAGCATCCTACCTGCTTCAAACAAATAATGATTCAGGAAGACTTTGATCAAAGCATGATGAAAATTAGAAATAATTTCTAATGTTTCATTAAATGAATCATTATCATAAGATTGAAAGAGAAATGAATATGATATTGGGATTGACATATTTCCATACCCAGAGTCATATTCAGGATGCAGGAAGATCGAAGGATCTAGTTGCATGGTAATTTTCACTGAAGGATATTTTTGGTATTTCTATCAAAATTTTACATCTTCTGGGTAGTCATGATACATTGCTAGACGTCAATCATGTCTTGTGGGTTTGATCAAATTAAAATTTTAATTTGATCATTAAATTAGAAAGTGTTCTAAATTAAGTCAAATTGGGTTGGCTAGTTTTGACCTAAATCATTTTGGTTGAGTTCTAACCAGATTAGGTCAAATCACACCCTGACTCACTACTGGTTAGATGTGGAACCCAATGGGTCACACACAAAGAGAATTGATTAAGGGTCTAATTAGATTAGACCATGTTTGCAAGATGAATATGCTAGCACATATAGCAAACCCTAGCACCTGGATTCGAATTGGATTCGAATCGGCTTTCCGATTTGGGCTAATTAAGATCCGATTTGAGCCAAATAGGATTTGGTCTTGAGTTGGATTAACCTAGATTGATTGGGCTTCAGATTGGGTGCCACATACCTGCATCCCATATGCCAGAGAGTCTCTCTCTTGTGCGTGGGAAGTCTTTCATGCGCAAAGGACTCTTTGGCGCATGGAATAAGATGGCGCCTACCTTCTTTGACTTTTCCCATATGTTATGTCACGTAAATATTTTTTAATTGATGTGGACATCTGGTATGGGGTGCAGAAGAGTCCTTCTATAGATGAAATACTTCTTTTTCTTTTTAAATTTTTTGCCCAGGATGTTTTGTCGCCCAAGACCCCTTGCCGCCCAAGACTCCATGCCGCCTACTCCTCCTTGACGTCTCTTGGACTAAGTCAAAGTCTCTTGGGACTTTGACTATTCAAAGTTTATCTCCATGCCTTCTTGCTGAATTGGGCATCCCTTTTTAGAGCCATTGGATGGCTTTGTTTCATGATCTAATGGATGAAAAGGGTGGCGCCAAAGATGAAGCATCGCGACTCTTCATAGAAAAACTACGTAGAATTAGTCCAAAGAGTCCTTCTATTTTAAGGCACCTCTTGGACTAAGTCTATATCTCATTTTTACTGATGAGGCATGAGATTGGCTGATGGGGCATGAGAATTTGATGAGGAAAGGGCGTGAGATTTTTTGTTGGCACCCCTACGTACTTTATAAATAGGGGTGCACACCAAGAGTCCGTGGTTGTGAACATTATCTTTTCTTTCTTACAAGAGTTTCTTTTTGTCCAATTTTCTTTCTTCCTTTCTCTTATCTAGACCTTGTCATTATAAGGACAAGAAGTCATCTTAAGACTAAGAGATTAGGAAGGAAAATTAAGAAGACAAAAGAAAAAAGAAAGATAGATAAGGAAAGGCAAGGAAGGTGACATAAAGGCTTAAGAAGGTCTTGCCCATTTAATTAAAGTTCTTATTATAAGAATTTTAATTATATAAATCAGAGGTGCTGGTGTCTTGGTCAAGTCTCTGTGTGGATCAACATTGGAGGGTGAACACGTGGGCACCTGGTGGAACCCCTGACGAACTACTACCGACGATCAGGGTCAATTTAGGGTTTAGCGATAAGAGGTATGTTCTAATACTTTCTTTTATATTACAAATGCATGTTATATGATTTAATTGCTAATAAGGTGGTCCTAGGGTTTGGGTTTGGTTTATTTGATTTCATATTTTTGCTTTGAAATCCATGCTTCCGCCCTGTACACCAAATCCATCAGTGGTATCAGAGCAAGCCTTATTAGGTTAAATCATATAATGCTTTGCTTACAGTATAATGGCATAAATGAAAAATATGATATAATATTTTTAGCATATTTTATTTATATGATGAGATCATATTCTTTTACTTATCATAATGAGATTATGTTGTATATATTATTCTGTAAAGGTTGCCCTGATATAGTGGAAAGTATTCACTATATAATGATGGTTGTCCTAGAATAATTATACATGAATTTTATCATAATTAATGCTATTAGGCATTTAGTTTGATTTAAATCAGTATGTACATCGAGACCTTTTAAATCCCTCTATGAAAAATTATATTAAGTTGTAGTGTAATTAATCTATAGCTGAATCAGTCAGGATGTCTAATTGATCTATCGGTGCCTAGAAAAATTGGTTCATGATTGGTAAAGAGAACATGGTTTTTTAATTGGTTCTGTTGTCTGACCTGGCCAAATTTATTGGTGTCTAAGGAAAGCAATGGGGGGACTCCCATTTCTCTCCCATTTACCTAGTCCGATTTGATTAATTTAATTTCAGATTGAAATGCTTAATATTATATTCACTACATTAAGGCCTTCCTTCATACTATTTTCTTATTATGTCCAGAACCATATTAGTTCTATTGTGTAACCACAAGATCTATCATGGGGAAAGATGTAATATTAATCTAGTGCATTGAGATGCTTACAGCATTTTGAATATACTACTTTGTTGTGTAACCACAAAAGTAGTTATATTTCATTTTGACTGTATAGAAATGAAGGGTTCTACTTAAACTAAAATATTAAAGTTTGTTGTGTTAACACAAGGCTATTAATGTTTTAGAGGCAAAAGTTTTTTGAGAGTTGCATAAAATGCAATTGGAAAGAGTTTCCTACCTTTGAACTTATAACAAGTTTGTTGTGCAACCACAAGACTTTTTATAAGAAATTAGGATCTTATTCTCACTAAGAAAATCAATAAGAGGGTTATGATTTTTAGTGGGAGACATAATTAAATTAAAGTCCTAATTTAATTATGTTTGTCATCATGAATTGTTTGCTTATGTATTGTTCTTTATTATGTAGATTAAATGGCTTCTTCACTTTCATTACGTTCAATTTTGGATTCAAATAAATTGACTGGTCAAAATTATGTTGACTGGTTGAGAAATCTTAAAAATAGTACTCAGTCAAGAAAAACTCTCCTATATTCTTGATGCACCCTGATCCTAAGCCATTAGAAAATGATGCCACAGATGAAGATAAGTCCACATACAAGATGTGGCAAAATGATTTTCTTACTGTCAAATGCATCATACTTGCCTCTATGAATAATGAATTATAGAGGCAGCATGATAGCAATGACACTCAATCCATATTGCTCAATCTAAAAGAGCTTTATGGAGAGCATAGTAGGACTGCTAGATATGAGATATCTAAGCAATTATTTCATGCAAGAATGATAGAAGGAACATCCATACAAAATCATGTTTTGATGGTAATTGACCTAATCACTCGATTAAGTCAATTAGGTTTTGTAATGGATGGAGAGTTAAGTCAGGATTTGATCCTGCAATCACTCTAAGAATCATTTTCTCAGTTTGTCGTGAACTATCACATGAACAAACTGAATTCTTCATTGTCTGAGCTGTTAAATATGCTCAAGATAGCAGAAAGCCATATCAAGAAAGATAAGGCTCCTCTTCTTCTTGTGGAAGGGATCTCCAAGAAGAAGGCAGGCAAAAAGGGTTCAAAGAGAAGGTTGAATCCTAAAAGTGGTATAAATAAGAAGAAAAAGGGGAAGAAGGTCTCCGAACAAACGACCTATTTTCACTACGGCAAAGCAGGTCATTGGAAGAGGAATTGCAAGGCTTACCTTGCAACCATGAAGTCTGGTGCAAATAATGCACCAAAAGGTATGTATGAGATACATACTATATTATCATTAAATTCTTCCATTTCAAATTCTTGGGTATTAGATACCGGCTGTGGTTTTCATATCTGCAAATCTTTGCAGGGGCTGTAGAAAATTAAGAGTTTGAAGAAAGGTGACTTCAAGCTTTATGGCGCTGGAGGAGAATCTATCCAGGCAGAAGCTGTAGGGACAAATATATTGAAGTTACCTTATGGAAAGATCTTAGAGCTTACAAATTATTATTATATGCCTAAGATCATTAGAAATATTATATCTATACCCTTGTTATTAAAACAAGGTTATAGTCTTAATGTAACGAGCGAAGGTTGCTCGATCAAATATTCTAATGAAAATATTTGTTTTGGCATATTTAGCAATGGTTTGTTGACTCTATGTTTGGATAATAATATATTTCATATTGATGAAAATAGAAAACATAAGAGAGATGACATAAATAATACTTTACTTTGGCATTGTCGATTAGGTCATATTAGTGAGGCTAGGATTAACAAGTTATACAAAGAAAAGTTCTTTGATCCTTTTGATTATGAATCATTGGGAACTTGTGAATCATGCCTCATGGGTAAAATGACCAAGATTCCATTTAGTGGACATAGAGAAAGGACAAATGAGTTATTAGGACTTGTACATATGGATGTATGTGGTCCTATGACAACTCAAGCTAGAGGAGGATACTCTTATTTTATTACATTCACTGATGATTTATCTAGGTTTGGATATGTGTATCTTATGAAACACAAATCAGAAGCCTTTGATAAATTTAAAGAGTATCAAAGTATGGTCGAAAAACAAACTGGACAATGTATAAAAATCCTTCGATCTGATCGGGGAGGAGAATACTTATCTAGTGAGTTTCTAGACTATCTTAAAGTTTAAAGGGATTCTCTCTGAATGGACACCTCCTTATACACCGTAATTAAATGGTGTAGCCGAAAGAAAAAATCATACCTTATTAGATATGGTACGGTCCATGATGTGCTTCACTGAATTTACCTATTTTCTTCTGGGGTCATGCTCTGGAGACTGCAATTTACATCTTGAATAGAGTACCTTCTAAATCTGTATCTAGTACTCCATATGACATATGGAGAAGTAAGAAACCTAATCTTAAGTATCTTAAGATATGGGGTTGTCCAGCTTATGTCAAAAAAAATTTTGGACATAAACTTGATGCTAGATCAGACAGATGTCTATTTATAGGATATCCTAGAAATAGTATAGGATATTTATTCTACCATCCTACTGAACAAAAGGTATTTGTAAGTAGGCATGCCATTTTCATGAAAAAAGAATTTATCCTAGAAAAGGGCAGTGGCAGAAATATTGAACTTAGTGAAGTTCAAGAAAATCAAATAGAAATTTCTCAACCATATAATCACATAAAAGAACCAGAAACACATAACTCCTATCGGTAGGTCTAAAAGAGTAAGAAATACACCTGTAAGGTATGGGTTCATTATTGAGAATAATGAAGCTTAAGTCATTGAGAATGACGAACCTCTGACCTATATGGAAGTAGTCAAAAGTAAGGACTCTTACAAATGGCTGGCTGCCATGCAATCCGAAAATAGAATCCATGCACACCAACAAAGTATGGACTTTGGTGGATGCACCAGAGGATATAAATCCTATTGGATGCAAATGGAATTTTTAAGAAAAAGATTGGAGCTGATGGTCAAATTGAAACCTATAAGGCCAGATTGGTGGCTAAGGGTTTTAGGCAAAAATAGGGGATTGATTATGATGAAACATTTTCACCTGTTGCCATGCTCAAATCTATTCGGATTATGCTTGCTATAGCAGCATACCACGACTATGAAATATGGCAAATGGATGTAAAGACTGCCTTCCTTAATGGTTTCCTTGAGGAGGAAGTCTATATGTCACAGCCAGAAGGATTTGAGTCAAATGAGAGACCAAATCAGGTATGCAAACTTAAGAGATCCATTTATGGATTAAAGCAAGCATCAAGGAGTTGGAACATCCATTTTGATGAAACAATAAAAGAGTTTGGTTTTATCAAGAATGTGGATGAACCATGTGTGTACAAGAAAACTAGTGGGAGAACAATAGTATTCTTGGTTCTGTATGTAGATGACATACTCCTCATTGGGAATGATATCCCAATGTTACAATCAGTCAAATTATGGCTATCAAATAAGTTTTTCCATGAAAGATTTGGGAGAAGCATCCTATATACTAGGAATAAAGATCTATAGAGATAGATCTAAGAGGATGCTAGGCTTGTCCCAATCAAGGTACATTGACTTAATACTGAAAAGATTCAGTATGGATGGGAGTAAAAGAGGTTATTTACCCATGAGTCAAGGCATACATCTCTCTAAAAAGATGTCTCCAAAGACACCTGAAGAGAGAAATAGAATGTGTTCTATTCCTTATGCTTCGGCTGTTGGATCAATAATGTATGCCATGTTATGTACAAGGCCTGATGTTGCTTATGCTTTAGGCATTGCAAGTAGATTTCAAGCTGATCCAGGAGAGGATCATTGGAAAGCTGTGAAAAATATTCTTAAGTACTTAAGAAGGACTAAAGATATTTTTCTTGTATATGGTGGTTCTGATCTTAAACTTAGAAGCATATTCTGACTTCTAGTTTTCAATCAGACCCAGATGATAGCAAATCCATTTCAGGATATGTCTTTACTCTGAATGGTGGAGCAGTGAAGTTGGAAGAGTACTAAGCAGCCAACTGTAGCTGACTCAACCACTGAAGCAGAATACATAGCTGTAAGTGAAGCCGCCAAGGAAGCTGTCTGGATGAAGAAGTTCATCACTGAATTAGGTGTTATTCCTTGAAATTAAGAATCCAGTACCACTTTACTATGATAATACTGGAGCTGTAGCTCAAGCAAAGGAACCAAGGTCTCATCATAAATCCAAACACATTCTGAGATGCTTCCATCTCGTATTCGAGAAATTATTGAAAGACAAGATGTGGTCATAGAACGAGTGGATACAAAGAACAACATAGCAGACCCATTCACTAAGGCTTTACCACTGCAACTGTTTGATCGCCACCTTGATTGTATGGGATTAAAATATAAGGGCGATTGGCTTTAGTGCAAGTGGGAGATTGAAAGGAATATGCCCTCAAGCCAATTTATTTTTGGGATGTTCTTTGTCTTCCAGACTCATGTAATGACATTTTTAATAAATAAAGACATTTATTTCATCATATGCAGTGTCTTATTATTTATTTAAGATTATGATGAACTCTATAAATTAGGGCTATGATTTTAGGATTATGATGAGATCATACTAGTGAGATCCTAAAATCTTAAAACCCTAATTTAAATATTCCTAGTCGATGGGACATTGAGTTAGGGATCAATGTTTTTCGGTAAGACTAGCACATTCTTTGTATGCTCGATTAAGAGGGTGATTGATCTCACAATAACTTGTGTATGACACTAATACAAGAATGTGGGTGCTCATTAGAGAATGAGTTCACTGAATTGATCCAAATTGAGAATATCTAATGGAGTCTTATCTACATGTCAATAGATGGTTCTCATAGTGGAATTTGTGCATGTAATCCTTTGACCTGAAACTACCATAGAATCTTATATATATAAATCCATATTTTGGTTCATACTCATTCATGACTTAGTTATGTATGGGATGATCTGGATATGGTAGATTATATATATGAAGGTTGTGAGTAGGTTAACAAGGAATCGATCACTCCTGGTAAGAGGAAATAGCATCCTACCTGCTTCAAACAAATAATGATTCAGGAAGACTTTGATCAAAGCATGATGAAAATTAGAAATGGTTTCTAATGTTTCATTAAATGAATCATTATCATAAGATTGAAAGAGAAATGAATATGATATTGGGATTGACATATTTCCATACCCAGAGTCATATTCAGGATGCAGGAAGATCGAAGGATCTAGTTGCATGGTAATTTTCACTGAAGGATATTTTTGGTATTTCTATCAAAATTTCACATCTTTTGGGTAGTCATGATACGTTGCTAGACGTCAATCATGTCTTGTGGGTTTGATCAAATTAAAATTTTAATTTGATCATTAAATTAGAAAGTGTTCTAAATTAAGTCAAATTGGGTTGGCTAGTTTTGACCTAAATCGGTTTGGTTGAGTTCTAACCAGATTAGGTCAAATCACACCCTGACTCACTACTGGTTAGATGTGGAACCCAATGGGTCACACACAAAGAGAATTGATTAAGGGTCTAATTAGATTAGACCATGTTTGCAAGATGAATATGCTAGCACATATAGCAAACCCTAGCACCTGGATTCGAATTGGATTCGAATCGACTTTCGATTTGGGCTAATTAAGATCCGATTTGAGCCAAATAGGATTTGGTCTTGAGTTGGATTAACCTAGATTGATTGGGCTTTAGTTTGGGTGCCACATACCTTCATCCCACATGCTAGAGAGTCTCTCTCTTATGCGTGGGAAGTCTTTCATGCGCAAAGGACTCTTTGGCGCATGGAATAAGATGGCGCCTACCTTCTTTGACCTTTCCCATATGTTATGTCAAGTTCCGATGTGAAAATCTAAATAGAAACTCTTTCTATTATTTCACTCTACCATGGCCATGGACTTCTGGACTTGATTCTCATGATTATCATAGGGCTGCTCCTCTACCATCGAGGTAGATAAATTCCATCTTGATGCCATCCAGTTCATACAATGAACATGCTATAGCCAACATACACCTCAGGGTTCCATATGGCTAGGAGACCGAGTAATGGTGTAGTCAAATTATAACACCCTCAAGGTGAACTGCCGATGCATCTCAGGTCAAAGAATCTGACACACCACTGCAACTTCGAGTCAGTCATCGATGAGAAGGTAGACTCCCTAATGACTACTTGAGGTGGTCACGCTCGGTGCCCTCGTTCTTTAACGAGTACCTGTACTCTCGTCCGATGTCTCCACACCGTAGACTCAAGACTCATCTACTAAAGAGAAGCGATTATACACCAACCTTTCGAATCAATCACCATCCTCGTGATGATCCTATGGTCGAAAGCATTTTATGAGTTAACAATGATTATTCATGTCTTAAATTTTCAACTCTTGAAAATATGAATTATCATTACCATTAACTCAAAGGTTGTATCACTGACATTAAATACACATATGTGATAGAAAATAACCTATTTTATTGATATTAGTCAAGATTACAATTTTGCCCTTAGAAGTGTATTACAAGTGTCAGCCAATTCTGGCTTCTAGGGCACATATATCTAACAATCTCTCACTTGTCCTAAAGCCAATTGGCTACAAGTCTAAGTCCCATCTTCTTAAGGTGGACTTTGATCTTCTGCTGGCCCAACGGCTTTGTCTGTGGGAGTTGACTCTCTTGACCTCGACATAACCCTTCTCGAGGTAATCGCGGATGAGGTGGTATCGCCACTCAAAATGCTTGGATTTCTGATGAGATCTCGGCTCTTTAGCAAGGGCTATGGCGCCATTGTTGTCGCAGTATAGAGGAATGGCATCTGATGGCATTATTCTAATTTCTGTAGCAAACTTCTTGTACCAGAATGCTTCCTTCGCAGCTTCTGATGCAGCGATATATTCTACTTTCATGGTGGAATCTGCTATCACCATTTGCTTGGAACTCTTCCAGCTGATAGCTCCACCATTGCACACAAACAGACTCCCAGATGTCGACTTTCGATCATCTATATCGAACATGAAATCCGAGTCTGTGTATCCCTAGACTTGGAGTTCTCCATTAACAAAGACCAACATCTTATCCTTAGTTCTTCTTAAGTACTTAAGGATACATTTCATAGAAGTCCAGTATTCTTCATCTGGATTTGACTGATATCTGCTTGTGACACTCACAGCATGGGCTATATCAGGTCGTGTACATAGCATGGCATACATGAGACTCCCTATTGCAGAAGCATAAGGGATCTTGCTCATGCATTCTATTTCCTCAGGTGTGCTGGGGCACATCTTCTTGGAAAGATGAATACCATGTCTGAAGGATATTAATCCCCTCTTAGAGTTTTCCACACTAAACCTTTTTAGTACTTTCTTTCTCCGAT
>QRFJ01000732.1:462722-496547 GCA_006176705.1 Cocos nucifera | reverse complement strand
CGAATCGAATGATTACATCATATGACAGAAACTAGGGTTTGACGAGTTCACCTTAACCCTAATCTGATCGGGGCTCAAGATAGAAGAACTTAATCACACAAGTAGCTACACCAAGAGGTTCACATTCAGCTCTGATGGGTTGCCACCATATACTGCTAGGTGTCATTGGTGGATTTTGGGAGCAATTAGAATGATTTAGATGATCGATCATTCTAGCTGTTCGAATCAGAAGAGTTCTGATCCATCGAAAGGAGTTTCGATGATGTCGATGATAGAGATCATGACATATCCCATTATCATACAGAACTAACCTAACTGGATCACATAAACAAGGGTTTGAATCTGGTGATCATCAATTGAACTGATCCAGTTCAATTGATCTGAATGAGATTCAATTAGGTTCAAGGAAATCGTGCTAGCACTCGATTGAACCTAACGTTCTTCTTTTGCTATCATAAATTAGTTGTCCTGACTGAGCCAAAGGAGTTTATGCTCAATTAGAGGCCTTCATATGGTCTGACTGAAGGTTGTCCAAGTTAGAAAAGGTTGTCTTATTTTGTAAGACATTACCTGCCATTTTTGGTCACCTACCATTTCTTGTTCTTTGACTTTGGTCAAAAGTCTACCTTTGACTGGTCAAATGTTGACCATTGATACTTTGACTTTTGTCCATATATCATGCACCTATTGGAGAGCTGGTGGGGGCCTGTCCCCCTACCAGAACTTGGCAAGGAAGAGGGTGCACGCCACCCTTGGCGTGTGCCAAGTTGGAGGCGCCTAGGAGTCCCTGTTGGATAGGGACTCCATCTCCTTTTTGGATTCCAATTAGAGTTCTCCTAAGAACCAACATTGACTAGTCTTAGGTGCCCTCTAAGGAGGAATTCAGGGGACTCTATTTTCATCAATCAGATTTAGATCTGATTTCATAAAGAGTAGTGATTGGTTGGGAAGAAGAGAAGTTGGATCACAGACAGTCTATAAATAAGACCCTGCGCCCAACTCAAGGAAAAATTTGAAGTGATGAAAAGTTTGAGAAATTCAAACCCCACACCCCAAGGCTACCTCTCCCCTCTTCCTCCATGCCAAACCCACCTTCTCCCTCTCCTCTCCATGTCCAAAAGAGTTTTGGAGCTTGGTTGGTGCGATCCAGATCAAAGAAAGGCGAGTGAAAGCTAGAATGCTGCACTGCTGCAAAGGACGACTGCTAATTTTCAAAAGAAATTTTGAAGATCCTCCAGATCAGATCCAGATCTAATCTCTAAAGACGTGATAGAGAAGAAGAAGATCTTCAGATCTAGCCTGAGTGGATATCGGTAGAGGCCAGGCACTTGCGTGGCTAGATCTAGAACCTTCCGCTGCATACAGGATCATCAACGGGTAATAGGATTACCCATATCAAGGTAAATTAAATTTGATTTAATAATCTAGATTTTATTTTATTTTTAAAATAATAATAATAAGATCTAAAATATCTCAGATCTGATTAGGATCAAAAGAAAATATTTTGAAATATATCTCTTGATCTGATCAGATCTGAACGAACCTGATCCGGGAAATCAGAATTTCTCTTCATAATTTTCTTTCTTTCTTTCTCTTGTCTAGACCTTGTCATTATAAGGACAAGAAGTCATATTAAGACTAAGAGATTAGGAAGAAAAATTAAGAAGACAAAAGAAAAAAGGTTAATAGATAAAGAAAGGCAAGGATGGTGACATAAAGGGTTAAGAAGGTCTTGCCCATTTAATTAAAGTTCTTATTATAAGAATTTTAATTATATAAATTAGAGGTGTTGGTGTCTTGGTCAAGTCTCTATGTGGATCAACATTGGAGGGTGAACACGTGAGCACCTGGTGGAACCCCTGATGAACTACTACCGACGATCAGGATCAATTTAGGGTTTAGCGATAATAGATATGTTCTAATACTTTCTTTTATATTACAAATGCATGTTATATGATTTAATTGCTAACAAGGTGGTCCAAGGATTTGGATTTGGTTTATTTGATTTCATGTTTTTGCTTTGAAATCCATGCTTCCGCCCTATACACCAAATCCATCATTGCATGGCCCATGGAGATGAGCCTTTAGGCTGATCCACGTACTTGATTATTTTTTTATTTTATTTCTTTCTTCTTTCCATCATAATAATTTGGTACTAGATCCTTAACAAGTGGTATCAGAGTTGCTAATATTTTAATAGTTTATCAGAGCAAGTTGATACCATAATAATTTGTATCAGAGCCAGATAGTATCGAAGCATAGATTGTAGCAGCTGATAGAGATTGAAGAATATAGAGAAAATAAGCACAATCAAGATGGAGATCAATAAATTCGATGGGAAGAATAATTTTTACTTATGGCAAACAAGGATAAAAAATGTCCTCATCCAACATGGGTTGATTGACGTTCTCTTGTATGACGAAATGCCAACCATCATAGAGATGAAGGACTGGAAGCAGATCTAGATGCAGGTGATGAGCATGATCTGCTTGTACTTAGCGAATGATGTGATGATCCATGTACTTGATGAGACTTTTTCAATGGTACTGTAGTTGAAGCTCGAGGAGTTGTACATGACAAAGTCGCTCTCCAACATGCTACTCCTTTGGAGGCAGTTCTACCAGCTGTAGATGGATAAAGGCTAGAGTGTGGGGGGCATCTATCCAACTTCCAGAAGATCCTCTCTAACCTCCTCAGCCTTGGTGAAAAAATTGAGGAGAAGACCATGGCATTGGTTTTGCTAGCATCGCTCCCCCCTTCATATGAGTTCTTGGTGACTGCTCTTCTAGTGGAAATGAGCACCATCAGGATGGACGAGGTCACTATAGCGATACTCCAAAATGAGGTTCTCAGGAGGAAGAATCCAGCTTTGAGCTTAGATAATAGCAGCTCAACTTTAGCAATTTTTGGAGGAGCAGGAGGTAGTAGATGGAGCGATAGAGGATCGGGAGGAGGATGATTCAGATCGAAGATGAGAGATCCTAGCAAGATCAGATGCTACAAGTGCGATGAGTTGGGACATTGAGTCAAGGATTGCCTACAACTCAAGGATCGAACGAGGGCTACTATGGTGGTGGCCAGTAGCAATACAGAAGGCAGTAATGACGCCCTTTTGGTTACTAATGAGGTATCTACTTTTTTCTTCTAGTGGATTATGGATTTTACTTATTCCTATTATGTATGTTGCAGAGAAGAGATATTTGACTCCCTAAAGATTGGTGAGGGCATTATGTTCCTGCTAGATGGATCGAGCTGTGAGATCAAGGACAATGAGATGGTCAGCATGAAGCTCCATGATAGAATAGTAAAGAAGTTGGGTGAGGATCGATACATATCTAGCTTTAAAAGGAATCTAATCTCACTGAGTAGATTGGATTCGATCGACTTCAGATGAAAAGCTGATGGAGGAATCCTGAAGTGCTAAGAGGAAGAAAGTATGGAGGATATTACCTCATATCAAGGAGCCCAGTGCGAGGTGGTGCTCCAAGTAGAGATGGATTGGGCACGAGACGGGTGATTTGGGAGGATGAGAGGCGACGTCGTAGAGTGAAGTTCCTATTATCGTGGTAAAATTTTTCGAGCAGGTCTTTGATCAAAGTGGACATAGCCCATGGTAGAGGTGGGATCGAGCAGCCTAGCTCGACTCCCACATTTGCCCATCCATGATCAGCAGGTGTGCCCCAAAGCATGGGGACGAGATGGATCACAAGCTCTCAAAGTTAGGTGGAGGCTAAATGTTAAGTCGAGGTGAAGATTGTTAGGATTTGACACCTCGAATTTGATTCATAGTAAGAAGAGAATCAATTTTCAGCGCAGCAATCAGGTCGGCTCTAATACGCAGTCGAGCTGGCTCGAATTGAAATTGAGCTGCCTCGAACCACAACTGAGCTGGCTCTCTTAGATAAATAGACAATAGGAGTTTGGGTAAGATACAGTTAAGCCAGCTTGACCCTTAACCAAGCTGGCTCGATGAAGACGAACAAAACATGATGGGGTTTTTTTCTATTTGGACTTGGATTATGATTAATCTAAGGGGTCTATGGGAATTATGCATGAACCATAGGATCCAACGGCCATGGAGGGTTGTGGTCATGATTTGAAGGTTAGAAAATATTCTAAGACTCCATCAAGAATATGTTCAACTCATATTAGGAGAACGAGCCCTGTTAGGACTCCTATGAACTGCTGAGAAGAGGATTCTTATCCTATTTAAAGGATTGAGATGCCGTAGAGTAGAAAATAGTGGCGCGTGTGGCATGAGAGGCATGTAGAGAGGCTCAGGCAGCCATCTAGAGGAGCTTGGCAGAGCATCAAGTACATGCAGCCCATGAGAGAGAGAAGCAATAGATGCATAGCATCCAGTAAGGAGGTTATGAGGGCAGAGCATCTTGTAGCTTCTATGGGTCTTCTTGGGATTGTGAGAAAGTTTTTGTGAGGATAACTTCTAGTTAAGAGAGATTTATGTACGGTGAGTTAAGAGTGGGTGTTCTCCTTTTGTACCTATTTTTTTTCATGGTGAAGCTTTGCATGTCCCGTAGAGGCGAGCCTTTAGGCTGATCCACGTACTTGATTATTTTCTTATTTTATTTCTTCCTTCTTTCTACCATAATAAGTTGGTACTAGATCCTTAACAAATAATATCAGAGTAGCTGATATCCCAATAGCTTGGTATTAGAGCGAGTTGATACCACAATATAAAGAATATTACAATGGTCCTTAAGAAAACTAATTGCATAGCCTTCTTGTACTAAATATGTAACAGAAATCAAATTCATAGTTGCTATAGGCATATAAAAATAATCTCTAAGAATTAGATCTAATCCTGATGGTAGTCGAAGAAGGTAAGTTTTCATGACCACAGCATCAACTCTTGCTCCATTTTCGACATGTAGGATCATCTCACCATCCCTCAATCTCTTACTTGAAGAAAAAATATAATTTTCCACCATAGGATCGTCCAGATCTGATCATATCTGAGGTAAATTTTTCTATAAAAATTTTTATGATCTAATCAAATCTACAAGTTCTAAGATTTGATCATCGTAATTTGATATTAAAAATTAAAAATTAAATTAAATCAAATTTAATTTTAAGTATCTTGTTGGGTAACCTGATTACCCTGCGATGATCCTATTGGTTCTTAAGGTTCCAAAATGAGCCACACACGTGCCTGACCTCTAATGATATCCACTCAAGCAAGATCTGAATGTCTTCTCCTCATGAATCTCTCCTCCAAAGTTTAGATCTAAATCTAATCTGTAGATCCTTCAAACTATTTCTAAAGGCAGCCCATCTGTCTCACTAACACTATCGCATAGATCCTGAATCTTACGTCAAAATCCTTGGACCTTCTTCTTAGATTTATGCCTAAATTTTAAGGAATATAGAAGAGAAAGAGAGAGAGAGGATAGAGGGGGCATGGGATATCAGAGGGTCGGCTCCTTTGGGCGTGAATAATATTTTGTGCGATGCATTCACAATGACGTCAGAAAGGTTTTTAATCATAATGCCATATAGAGTCCTTCTTTGATAAAATAACCAATTTATTTTATCATTTGGACACTTGGACTTATTCTCCATGTAAAATACCAGATCCCATCTAGTTTTGTTAAGAAAATTAATTCAAAAAGTGGGTGACATGAGTAGATAAGGAAGAGTCTATTGCACCTAGCACTCTTCCCTCAAGAGTTTGATCCAAATCAAACTCTATCAAAACTAAGTCAAAACTCAACCATAAATTACAAAATTTGGAACACCCATAGCATGACTCGAGCCCTATCACATAGCCAAGAATTAGATCAAAAGGATTTCTAGAGAATTTTTTAGAAGTGTTTGATCAGGTGACCCTCAATTCTCTCAATTGGGTCAACTTCTGACCCTAGTCCAATTGCAGTAGGAATGGATTTAATTTTAACAATTAATCTAACCTAGACTAGTTCTAGTCAGATGAAAATAAACCTATTCAAGATACAAGAATTAGTTAAATTAAATTTGACTTGATTGCGATAAATCAGAAAGACTATAGAAGTAGAAAGCTAGGCTCAATCATGTGCTAGCACGATTACCTTAAACCTAATTGGATCTAAACCAAATCAATCAAACTAGGTTAGCTCAATTGATGTCATCCAGACCTAAATCTTTATTTGTGTGATCTAATTAGATTCTGTTCTATATGATAATGAGACATGTCATAATCTTTATCATCGACATCATCGAAATACCTTTCAATGGATCGAAACTCTTCTAATTTTTACAATTAGATTGAAGAATCATCAAAATCATTCTAATTGCTTCCAAAATCCACCAGTGACACCTAGCAGTATATGGTGGTAACCCATTAAAATTGAAAGTGAACCTCTCGGTGTAGCTACCTATGTGATTGGATTCTTCTATCTTGAGTCCCGATAAAATTAAGGTTAAGGTGAACACGTCAAACCCAACATCCATCATATGAATTAATCATTCGACTTGAGTCCGATGTGAAATCCTAATAGAAACTATTTCTATCATCTTCACTCTGCCATGGCCATGGGCTTAAGGACTCAATCTCATGATTATTATAGGGCTAATCCTCATCTGCCAAGATAGATAGATCCCCTATTGGTACAATCCAATTCCTACAATGAACATGCTATAGCTAACATACATCTTAGGATAATGAATGGTTAGAAGATCGAGTTATGGTATAGTCAAACTATAACACCCTCAAGATGGACTACCGATATACCTCAGGTCCAAGAACCAGATACATCACTGCAGCATTGAGCCAGTCATCGACGAGAAGGTAGACTTCCTTATGACTGCTCGAGATGGTCATGCTTAGTGTTCTTATTCTCTAACGAGTACCTATACTCTCACTTTGATGTCTCCATAGTATAAACTCAAGATACATCTATCCTAAGAAAGCGATCATACACCAATCTTCTGGATCGATCATCATCCTCGTGATGATCCTACAGTCAAGAGCAATTTATGAGTTAATTATGAAAATTCATGTCTTAAATTTTCAACTCTTGAAAATATGAATTATCATTATCATTAACTCAAAAGATGTATCATAGATACTTTAAATACACACTATGATAGAAAATAATTCTTTTGTTAATTTATAGTCAAAATTATAAAATTGCCCTTAGAAGTGTATTATAAGTGTCAGCCAATCTGACTTCTAGGGTACACATCTAACACTGCTATCTTCAAGACCTTGCATAGAAATGCATAAGTGAGCACTAGAACCAGCACCCAACTTGATGCAAAAGAAATTGTAAGGTTAAATTCTATAATGAGCATACCTCGAGAAGGACCTATCTCCTTGCTCTTCAGGCTGGCCAGGTAAAGAGGGCAGTTCCACTTTCAGTGGCCATCTGTGTGGCAATGAAAATATTTTTTCATATTAGTGTCCTTCTTCTTTGGCTCTACCTTCTTCTTCTTCTTCTTCCCACCTTCTGCATCTTCGCGATCCTTTTCTTCTTCCCAATAGACTTTCTCTTGGAAGAAGTCTGCTCCACAGTAAGCACTGAGCTCTTTGAACCTTTCATCGAGAGCTCAATAGTAACTAGCATATTCATAAGTTCAGCCAAGGTATTTTGAATTTTATGTATATGGTAGTTCGTGATAAATTGCCCGTATGCATCAATTAAAGATTGCAGATTTATATCAATCTGTAGGTCCTGATCTAACTTGACACCAAGCTTCTCAAGCTCCTCTAAATTCTTAATCATTATTAGATAATAATCTTGGATCGACTGCCCAACATGCATCTAAGCCTTAAAAAGTCTTTTAGTGACTTGATATTTGGTTGCGTGGCTCTGTTCAATAAACAACTCTTACAGGTGAGCCAACATTTGGTGGCTAGTCTTAATATCTTCATGTTGGTGCTGGAGCTTATCAGACATCGAGTCCAACATGTAATACCTTGCTTTGTTATCTTCATCCATCCATTTCTCTAGAGACACTCTCTGATCAACGGACAAACATGTTGGTAATGTGAGAGGATCTTGTTCTAACATATGAGTCAACTTCTCAGAATCCAAAACTATTTTTAAGTTTCTAAGCCAATCCTTATAGTTGGATCCAGTCAGTCTATGGGTGTCTGGGATACGAACTAGTGAATTGGATGTAGATATTTTCTATAGGGAGTCAAAGTTTCTAATTAGATTTTGTAATTAGACTTAACCAATTTGTTTAGGAGTTTTATTTTTAAATAAATTAGGCTCTCACTATTTACTTGGATCCCTACATTCCTTTGGTAGAGATGCAAAAATCTCCGTGATTATTGATAGTGGGTGGTGTGGTCCCACCAATTGGCTCACCACCTCACCTAACAGTTTTTGATAATGGTTCAACTGATGATTGGACAATTCTTGTCCAATGATTCTCTTATCATGGTGTAGCCAAACCTGGTCTCTAATTCATGAAGTTCACCATGCCTGAAATATTGCTCCACTTCTTAGTTAAGTCAGACCCACCATTTACATTAATTGGTTTCTTGATTGGGTCTCTCACCATATCCAAAATATCGAGCCCAATCCATCCTCCAATCCATAGCATCCAATGCTTAATAGATATGGTTGCATCTTTTCAGTGCAACTGAACCACTATATCCAGTCGAGAACAATCAACCCGAAGAAAGGCCCGTACATCTACAATGGTGGAAGATCTTAGACTTAATATTTCTTAGAAAGATTTAATTTAGGTCTCTTTAAACTTGACTTAACTTAGTCATAATAATTATGACTAACCTAGTGGCATGGGTTGGCTCTAATTATTAGCCATCTTAAATCTAAACTGGGTCCATACAAATGGCCAGGTAAGTAAGACTGGTGGAAGGGATATGTCATTAACTCGATAAAAATGTATTTAAATCGAGTAGTTTCTAATTAAAAACCAGTCGGTCGTATTTGCCACACTTACCTTAGGCACCAAATTATCGAATTAGAATCAATTGCGTTAGCCTATAATCCATGCTTGAACCATAGAGCCAAATTACATCTTGACTTGATTGAGTCATATCTCAATATGATTCAATTTTGATCTAGACTTAATCCTATTAGGCTGGCTAATTCTAAGCTTTCTTTGATCCCACCTAATCAACTCTTGATTTGGTATGATCAACTGCCAGACCTAATTGAGCTACCCAAGCCCAAATCCAATTTTATGAAGATGTCTTAAATCTAAAAATTTATAACTTTTAGATCTAATTAATTTTATAATCTTAATTCTTAATTAAGTTTTGGATTCATGAACAAAACATATAATAAAATTTTAGAATTTCAGGATCTAGAATTTTGTAGAAAATAAGTTCTAATTTTTGATTAAGGATGAACGCATAGCACCCCTACATATCATAAGAACACCCCATCAAATGAGAGGGAGGACTTTTAATTCTACTTTATTCTTATGAACCAGATGGCCAAGGAAATTTTTTTAATCAAAAATATATTTTCTAAAATAAAACTAGTTAGATCTAAATCATATATGACATATATAAAAGATCTAACCTATACATGTCTTGCATACATCTCATGTATCATAAGTCAATCAACCATGCATGCTTTCATATTTAAAATATCACATATTAAATCTAAAAAATAAAAATTAAAATTTAATCACATCAAAAATAAAATTATTCTAGATATTTTATAGAACTATTCTATAACTAGTCAAGTATGCATTTTTCATATCTCATATGAATAAATTAAAAATTAAAAATTATACTTTCTATTTTTTAATCTGATTACAATAATTATTATATCAAAAAACTAAAAATAAAATAGATTTAAAATTATATTTAATCAAATTAATAACATGATCATACTAGACTACACATAGAACTATTCTATTCCTAGTCTAGTCATGAATCTCATATATTATAGATCTAAATCATATAATTTTTAATTTTTTGATTTCAGATCTAATCACATCTAATGTAATATCTAAAATTTTTTAATATCACATCATAAATAAAAATTAAATTCGATCTAAAATAGATCTGAAGAACTGCTAATGCAGCTCTGATACCAATTGAAGAAAAATCTAATTTTTCGTCGGAGGATCGTCTAGATCTAATCAGATCTAAGGAAAAATTTTCTATAAAATTTTTTATGATTTGATCATATCTAAGAGTTCTTAGATCTGATCATGATAATCTAATATTAAAAATTAAAATAAAATTAAGTCAAATTTAATTTCAAGTACCTGATTAGGTAATCTAATTATCCTACGATGATCCTAATCATTCCTGAGGTTCTGGAAGGAGCCATGCACATGCGTGGCCTTTACCGGTATCAACTTAGGCAGGATCTGAATGTTCTCTCCTCATTAATCTCTCATCCAATGATCAAATCTAAATCCAATCTATAGATCCTTCAAAATAATTTCTGAAGGCAACCCATCCATTTCACGAAAATCATCGCATAGATCTTGAATCTTGTGCCAAAAGCCTTGGACCTTCTACTCAGATTTGTGCCTAAATTTTTAGGCATGTAGAAGAGAGGAAGGAAGAGGATAGAAGGGGCATGGGATATGGTATGGGTGACAGCACTTGGGCATTCTTTGGCGTGAGAAGTGTTTTTAATCCCAATGCCATAAAGAGTCCCTCTTTGACCAAATAAACATTTTATTTTATTATTGGGACTCTAGGACTTATTCTTCATGTGAAACCACTAGATCCCATCTAGTTTTATTGCCAAAATGAATCAAAAAGTGGGTGACATGAGTAGATAAGGAAGAGTCCATTGCACCTAGGACTCTTCCCTTAAGAGTTTGATCCAAATCAAACTCTATCAAAACCAAGCCAAAACTATACCATAAATCATAAAATTTCGCACACCCATAGCATGACTCGAGCCCTATCATATATCCAATAATTAAATCAAAATAATTTTTAAAAAAATTTTTAAAATCATCTGATCAGGTGACCCTCAATTCTCTCAAATAGGTCAACTTTTGACCCTAGTCCAATTGCACTAGGAAGGGATTTAATTTCTACAATTAATCTAACCTTGATTGATTTTAGTAAAATAAAAATAAACCCATTCAAGATATAGAAATGACTCAAATTATATTTAACTTCATTGCGATCAATCAGAAAGATTACAGAAGGAAAAAGCCAGGTTCAATCGTGTGCTAGCAAGATTACCTTGAACCTGATTGGATCTAATTAAAATCAATCAAATTAGGTTAGCTTAGTTGATGACATCTAGATCTAAACCTTTATTTGTATGACCTAGTTAGGTTTAGTTCTGTATGGTAATGAGATAACTCACGATCTCTATCATCGACATCATCGAAATACCTTTCGATGGATCAAAACTTTTCTATTTCATATAGTTAGAATGATTGATCATCAAAATCATTCTAATTGCTTCCAAAATCTAGTAGTGATACCTAGCCATATATGGTGGCAATATATCAAAACTAAAAATGAATCTCTTGGTGCAGCTACCTATCTGATTGGATTCTTCTATCTTGAGCCCCGATAGGATTAGGATTAAGGTAAACTCGTCAAACCCAACATCCGTCGTATAAATTAATCATTCGATTTGAGTCCAATGTAAAACCCTAATAGAAACCCTTTCTATCATCTTTACTCTACCACGTCCATGGGCTTAAAAACTCAATCTCATGATTATCATAGGGCTACTACTCATCTACCGAGATAGATAGATCTCTTATTGGTGCTATCCAATTCCTACAATGAACATGCTATAGCCAACATACACCTCAAAATTTTGAATGGCTAAGAGATCGAGTTATGGTGTAGTCAAACTATAACACCCTCAAGGTGAACTGCTGATGCACCTCTGGTCAAAGAACCAGACACACCACTGCAGCATCGAGTCAGTCATTGATGAGAAGGTAGATTTTCTTATGACTGCTCGAGGTGGTCATGCTCAGTGCTCTCATTCTCTAATGAGTATCTGTACTCTCACTCCAGTGTCTCCATACCATAGACTCAAGACATATCGATCCTAAGAAAATAATCGTACATCAATCTTTCGGATCGATCACCTACCCCGTGATGATCTTATGGCTAGAAGCAGTTTATAAGTTAATTATGAAAATTCATGTCTTAAATTTTCAACTCTTGAAAATATGAATTGTCATTACCATTAACTCAAAGGATATATTATAGACACTTTAAGTACACACTGTGATAAAAATAATTCTTTTACTAATTTATAGTCAAAATTATAAAATTGCTCTTAGAAGTTTATTATAAGTGTTAGCCAATCTAGCTTCTAGGGCATACATCTAACAATACTAGTATCTCCACACTCCTTGGTTAAGAGGACAACCAATCTATATGGCACCCAACGATCTATACTCGATAAACATTATCATCCTTGGTAATAATGTATCATTTGGTTGCGAACTATTTTAAGGGCTAAATGACAAATCTTGCTTTGTCGATTCTAAATAGTTCTAAGAACTTCATCATAACAGATAGGACTTCATTAGAAGATAAAAGATTTATGATGAAAAAGCTAGAATAATTTTTATTCAATTAATATTTTATATATAATTATATAAAATAGCTCAATCATCAATAAATCGATAATTGACTTTGGGATACTATTTTCAATATTCATACTTTAAGGTTTACCCCTTACAGTGAAAACGTTATCCTAGTACATGCTGATCTAAAACTCTAATCATAAAATTTTAGATTAAATCTAAAAAAAAAATTATGATCAGATTAAAAGTATTTTAATCTAATTTTTTATCATCATAAATATGTTAGATTTGATCTAAGATGATTTATGATTGATTTGAATTAAAATAGTTTCAATTACATGAACATGTTTAGATTAGATCTAAAGTAATTTCACATTTATTTTATTTGCATATTGATTATGAATCAAACATGCAACTGGTTGGTAGAACCATATTATAAAAATATTTTAGAAATATAAAAAATAATTTTGAAATGCCGAACCTCAACCTTCAATCCAAAACTTAATTAAGAATTAAGAGTTTTTTGATTAGAATTTAGGATTGTGAATTGAAGATCCTAAGACACAAATCTTAACACTTGGGTTAATAAGTTAGTGAGAATTAGGTTAATTAATTAGGTTAGACCTAAGGTTAGATTAAAGAATGGACTTAATTAGAGAATTGACTAAATCTAATCAATAGTTGCTATAGACTAGGTCAAGAATTCTCTAGATCCATTACAATAGTTGTAGTTGGTCAAGTTCATATCTTTAATGAGAACAAAGATAGACTTGATTCTTGGTTACGCAGTCTAGCATAAACTATTAGGTTGATCTAATTGAAACTAATTAATTAGTTGGTGTCTAAGATAAGTCTGGCAAACTAGATCGATGATTTTTAATTAGTAACCCATTTATCTGGCCATTTTTTATGGTATCTAAGGTAAGCTTTGGTAGACCCTCCCACCGATCTTACTTACCTGATCTTCTTGATAAAATTATGTTTCAATCAAACCACTTGATAATTCGAGCTGATACATATTAGCTAGGTAAATTAGTGTGACTGATTTAGGTGCTCCTAGACTAGCTTGTTAATGATTTCTCTTAATCTAACTTGGTGAAGTCAGTGGGAGGATCATGATTAACTGGCTCCTCTGACTCTCTTCAAATTAAATTAATTAAATTTTTTAAAATTATTAGATCTTTAAAAAAAAATAGTTATGATGATAACTAGTATTAGATGTATACCCCAGAAGCTAGATTGGCTAAACACTTGTAATACATTCTAGGGGTAATTTTATAATTTTGACTATAAATTAATAAAAGAGATTATTTTCTATCATACTATATATTTAAAGTGTCTGTGATACATCCTATGAGTTAATGATAATGATAATTTATATTTTTAAGAGCTGAAAATTTAAGGCATGAATTTTCATAATTAACTCATAAACTACTCCTTACCATAGGATCATCATGAGGATGGTGATCGATCTAGAAGGTTGGTGTATGATTTCTTTCTTAGGATAGATAAGTCTTGAGTCTATAGTATGAAAATATCAGAGTGAGAGTATAGATACTCATTAGAGAATGAGGGCACTAAGCATGACTGCCTCAAGAAGTCATAAGAGAGTCTACCTTCTCATCAATGACTGGCTCAATGCTGCAGCGGTGTGTCTAGTTCTATAAGCTGAGATACATCGATAGTTCATCTTAAGAATGTTATAGTTTGACTATATAATAACTCAGTATCCTAGCCATTTAGAACCTCGAGGTATATGTTGGCTATAGCATGTTCATTATAGATATTGGATTGCACCAATAGGAGATCTATCTACCTCGATAGATTAGGAGTAGCGATATGATGATCATGAGATTGAGTCCATAAACCCATGGCCATGGTAGTGTGAAGATGATAGAAAGAGTTTCTATTGAGACTTCACATCAGACTCAAATCGAATAATTAATTCATATGATGGATGTTGGGTTTGACGAGTTTACCTTAATCCTAATCCTATCAAGGCTTAAGATAAAAGAACCCAATCACACAAGTAGTTGCACCGAGAGGTTCACTTTCAGTTTTGATGGGTTGCCACCATATACTGCTAGGTGTCACTAGTGGATTTTGAAAGCAATTAGAATGATCTTGATAATCAATCATTCTAATTATGTGAATCGAAAAAGTTTTGGTCCATTGAAAGTTGTTTCGATGATGTCGATTATAGTTTTCATGACATATCTCATTACCATATAGAACTAAATCTAATCAGATCATACAAATAAGAGTTTAGATCTAGATGTGATCAATTGAGCTTACATAGTTTGATTGATTTGGATTTGATCAAATCAGGTTCAAGAAAATCATGCTAGCACATGATTGAGCCTGACATTCTCCTTCTATAGTTTTTTTGATCTATCTCTATCAAATCAAATTTGATTTGACTCATTCTAAATTATAAATGGATTTATTTTCATTTGGTTGGAACTTATCCAGGTCAGATTAATTCTACAAATAAATCCATTCTAAAATACAATTGGACTTGGGTCAATAGTTGACCCAATTGAGAGAATTGAGGGTCACAAGATCAGAGCCTTCTAAAAAACTTTTTAGAAACTTTTTTCCTTTAATTTTTGGATATGTGATAGGGCTCGAGTCATATGTTGGGTGTGCCAAATTTGGTGATTTTTGGAGTTGCCTAGATTGGTTTAAGATAGAGTTTGATATGGATCATACTCTTGAGGGAAGAGTCCTAGGCGCCCTAGACTCTTCCTTATCCCTTTATAAGTTAATTATGAAAATTCATGTCTTAAATTTTCAACTCTTGAAAATATGAATTGTCATTACCATTAACTCAAAGGATATATTATAGACACTTTAAATACACACTGTGATAAAAATAATTCTTTTACTAATTTATAGTCAAAATTATAAAATTGCTCTTAGAAGTTTATTATAAGTGTTAGCCAATCTAGCTTCTAGGGCATACATCTAACAATACTAGTATCTCCACACTCCTTGGTTAAGAGGAAAACCAATCTATATGGCACCCAATGATCTATACTCGATAAACATTATCGTCCTTGGTAATAATGTATCATTTGGTTGCGAACTATTTTAAGGGCTAAATGACAAATCCTACTTTGTCGATTCTAAATAGTTCTAAGAACTTCATCATAACAGATAGGACTTCATTAGAAGATAAAAGATTTATGATGAAAAAGCTAGAATAATTTTTATTCAATTAATATTTTATATATAATTATATAAAATAGCTCAATCATCAATAAACTGATAATTGACTTTGGGATACTATTTTCAATATTCATACTTTAAGGTTTACCCCTTACAGTGAAAAGGTTATCCTAGTACATGCTGATCTAAAACTCTAATCATAAAATTTTAGATTAAATCTAAAAAAAATTTATGATCAGATTAAAAGTATTTTAATCTAATTTTTTATCATCATAAATATGTTAGATTTGATCTAAGATGATTTATGATTGATTTGAATTAAAATAGTTTCAATTACATGAACATGTTTAGATTAGATCTAAAGTAATTTCACATTTATTTTATTTGCATATTGATTATGAATCAAACATGCAACTGGTTGGTAGAACCATATTATAAAAATATTTTAGAAATATAAAAAATAATTTTGAAATGCCGAACCTCAACCTTCAGTCCAAAACTTAATTAAGAATTAAGAGTTGTTTGATTAGAATTTAGGATTGTGAATTGAAGATCCTAAGACACAAATCTTAACACTTAGGTTAATAAGTTAGTGAGAATTAGGTTCATTAATCAGGTTAGACCTAAGGTTAGATTAAAGAATGGACTTAATTAGAGAATTGACTAAATCTAATCAATAGTTGCTATAGATTAGGTCAAGAATTCTCTAGATCCATTACAATAGTTGTAGTTGGTCAAGTCCATATCTTTAATGAGAACAAAGATAGACTTGATTCTTGGTTACGCAGTCTAGCATAAACTATTAGGTTGATCTAATTGAAACTAATTAATTAGTTGGTGTCTAAGATAAGTTTGGCAAACTAGATTGATGATTTTTAATTAGTAACCCATTTATCTGGCCATTTTTTATGGTATCTAAGGTAAGCTTTGGTAGACCCTCCCACCGATCTCACTTACCTGATCTTCTTGATAAATATATGTTTCAATCAAATCACTTGATAATTCGAGCTGATACATATTAGCTAGGTAAATTAGTGTGACTGATTTAGGTGCTCCTAGACTAGCTTGTTAATGATTTCTCTTAATCTGACTTGGTGAAGTCAGTGGGAGGATCATGATTAGCTGGCTCCTCTGACTCTCTTCAAATTAAATTAATTAAATTTTTAAAATTATTAGATCTTTAAAAAAAAATAGTTATGATGATAACTAGTATTAGATGTATACCCCAGAAGCCAGATTGGCTAAACACTTGTAATACACTTCTAGGGGTAATTTTATAATTTTGACTATAAATTAATAAAAGAGATTATTTTCTATCATACTATGTATTTAAAGTGTCTGTGATACATCCTATGAGTTAATGATAATGATAATTTATATTTTCAAGAGCTGAAAATTTAAGGCATGAATTTTCATAATTAACTCATAAACTACTCCTGACCATAGGATCATCATGAGGATGGTGATCGATCTAGAAGGTTGGTGTATGATTGCTTTCTTAGGATAGACAAGTCTTGAGTCTATAGTATGAAAATATCAGAGTGAGAGTATAGATACTCATTAGAGAATGAGGGCACTAAGCATGACTGCCTCAAGAAGTCGTAAGAGAGTCTACCTTCTCGTCGATGACTGGCTCAATGCTGCAGCGGTGTGTCTAGTTCTATAAGCTGAGATACATCGATAGTTCATCTTAAGAATGTTATAGTTTGACTATATAATAACTCAGTATCCTAGCCATTTAGAACCCCGAGGTATATGTTGGCTATAGCATGTTCATTATAGAAATTGGATTGCACCAATAGGAGATCTATCTACCTCGATAGATTAGGAGTAGCGATATGATGATCATGAGATTGAGTCCATAAACCCATGGCCATGGTAGTGTGAAGATGATAGAAAGAGTTTTTATTGAGATTTCACATCAGACTCAAATTGAATAATTAATTCATATGATGGATGTTGGGTTTGACGAGTTTACCTTAATCCTAATCCTATCAAGGCTTAAGATAAAAGAACCCAATCACACAAGTAGTTGCACCGAGAGGTTCACTTTCAGTTTTGATGGGTTGCCACCATATACTGCTAGGTGTCACTAGTGGATTTTGAAAGCAATTAGAATGATCTTGATAATCAATCATTCTAATTATGTGAATCGAAAAAGTTTTGGTCCATTGAAAGTTGTTTCGATGATGTCGATTATAGTTTTCATGACATATCTCATTACCATATAGAACTAAACCTAATCAGATCATACAAATAAGAGTTTAGATCTAGATGTGATCAATTGAGCTTACATAGTTTGATTGATTTGGATTTGATCAAATCAGGTTCAAGAAAATCATGCTAGCACATGATTGAGCCTGACATTCTCCTTCTATAGTTTTTTTGATCTATCTCTATCAAATCAAATTTGATTTGACTCATTCTAAATTATAAATGGATTTATTTTCATTTGGTTGGAACTTATCCAGGTCAGATTAATTCTACAAATAAATCCATTCTAAAATACAATTGGACTTGGGTCAATAGTTGACCCAATTGAGAGAATTGAGGGTCACAAGATCAGAGCCTTCTAAAAAACTTTTTAGAAACTTTTTTCCTTTAATTTTTGGATATGTGATAGGGCTCGAGTCATATGTTGGGTGTGCCAAATTTGGTGATTTTTGGAGTTGCCTAGATTGGTTTAAGATAGAGTTTGATATGGATGATACTCTTGAGGGAAGAGTCCTAGGCACCCTAGACTCTTCCTTATCCCTTCATGATGCCACCTTTGGAGATGTTTTTGGTTGACCAAACCTGATAGAAATCAGTTTGGGGACATAGGCTATCAGCTCTAGAGTCCTAAGTTATCAAGCAATTTGATTGCTTGATGAAATGGCACTCTAAAGTGGCGTAGGAGTCTATTTAAAGACCCTGCACCCTAGGGCTTTAATCTTTTGATCACCATGCCCATATGCTACCACGATAAACCTGCTCCACATCCCATCTAGAGCTCCTCCCTCTCTTCTCCACATCCACACTAAAGTTGGTGAGGTTTTAGCTATCAAAAGTTGAGAAAAGTTGAAGATAAAATAAGATAGGGCGATCTAGATCAAGAGACAGGGTGTTGTCTTCAATGTTTGTTTGAAGGCTTCACAAATTAGATCTAGATCTAATCTTTTAAGATTAGATCTATAAGGAGAGCACATCCAGATCCAGCTTGAGTGGACTTCGGTAGAGGCCAGGCAATTGCGTGGCTACATCCAGAACTTCGGGTGACAACAGATCATCGATAGGGTAAAAGCTGTTTACCCAACCAAGGTAAGAAAATTAAATCAGATTTAATTTTGATTTTTAGTTTTATGTTGATCCAAAGATTAATTTTGATGATGATAAAGAGTTTTGAGTATAAGTTATAAAGTCTAACTATGTTTATGAGAATGTATAGTTCCAAAATTTTAAGTGCTCATCATTTTTCAAGTCTTTCCCAACATCTTAATGAAGATTAAATCAAGTTAAGAAGGCAAGCCTGGACTATAAATTAAATTGAAGAAGAAAAGCTGATAAACAACTTTTGGCATGCTTGGCATGCATACTGAGTCGACCCCATCCAAAACTGAGCCGACCTAGTCTCAGTAAAAATAGAAGATAGAAAGCACAAAAAGTGCAAATTTCAGAATGTAGGAGATTGAGCTAACCTAGCTATAAACTGAGCCGACCCAGTTTGACCAAGTCAGCCCAATGCTTGTAATGGCTAGTTTTCAGAACTGCAATTTTCTCATCCCACGTGCTTTTCAACAGCTATTTTCTCTTCTCCAATGGCTAGATTACCTACAGAAGCCTATGTTAGTGACTTGTAATGTTGGAAAACCTCTGGAGTATATAAAAAAATACTTGAAACATTAAGAGGTACCTTTGGAAGAGTTTATTGAGTATCCATTAAGAAAGCAAGAAGAGTGAGCTGAAAAGAGTAAGGAGGGAGTGATTTTCAGACATTCTTTATCCTTCCAACATCCTCAAATCTGAGAGAAGTTAGGCCATCATTATTGATGATCATCTCCTACTTCCTCAAGCATTCAAAGAGAAGAAATCAACCCTATAAGCAAAGCAATCTAGATTTTCTTCTCTTGGATTTGATGGAGTTTGTTTTAACTTATATTTTTTTATATTTTATTTTAAGTTTCTTGGGGTGAGAAACTTGGGTTAGTCCAAGCCTTGAGTTGGATGTTGTATTAGTTTGATTGGTGAGCCAAGGATAAAACCAATCAGGGTTGATTATTAGCCTAGAGAAAAGTAAGCACTTGTGAGGTTTTGGTTGGTGATCCATGAAAAATTAACTGGGTTGATTGTGAGCCCAAAAAATAATCATGTATGATTTTGATTGGTGAGCCAGGAAAAACCAACTGGATTTGATTGTGAGCTCGAAAAATAATCAGATTGTAATTCTTGTTGAGAATTATAGTTGAATTTCCAAGGGATATACTTGGGGAATGGATGTAGGTGCTGAGTTTGGCACCGAACTACTATAAAATTTATGTATTTGTGATTGTATGCTTTTGCTCTATTACTTTTATTCACTGCACATTACATAACTTATTTGTTGGCATTTAATTAAATCAATCTACTTACATCATAAGCTTAAATTTGAAATATCCAATTCATCCCTCCTCTTGGATAGCCATCCTTGGGCAACAAGTGGTATCAGAGTAGGTGCTCTAATATTAGTTGTTGACCTATCAATCAAAGAGCTAAAGATTTTATGGCTGACCCATTTCGTTCTTTGATAAGTGAGAGACACTCAACCATTAGACCTCCATTTTTCAATGGCACCAACTATACTTATTGAAAAACTAGAATAAAAATTTTTATTCAAACACAGAACTATGACATGTGGAATGTCATACTTAATGGTCCTCACACACCTACAGTGATTGTCAATAATACGTGTGTGTCTAAATCTGAAAAGGACTGGAATAAGTAAGATAAGAAGCAAGCTCAATTAAATGCTAAAGCTATAAATATCTTATATTGTGTATTAGATTATAATAAATTTAATAGAATATTAGTATGTTTGTCTGCAAAAGAGATTTGGAAAAGACTTGAAGTGACCCATGAGGGTACAAGTCAAGTCAAAGAATCTAAAATAAACATGTTGGTTCATAAGTATGAGTTGTTTAAAATGGAATCTCATGAGACAATAAGTGATATGTTTATAAGATTTACTAAAATTATAAATGAGTTAAAGAGTCTTGAAAAAGATAATTCTAATAATGATCTTGTATGCAAAATTCTTAGATCCTTACCGAAGGCTTGGGAAGCAAAAGTAACCGCAATTCAAGAAGTCAAGGACCTTAGCAAGCTTGCTTTGGAAAAATTAATTGGATTACTCATGACACATGAGCTCAATATGAACCAAAGCATGGAGAAGGAAAAGAAGAAAAAGATAACCCTTGCATTCAAGTCATTGGCCATTGAAGAAAGTTCAAGTGACTTTACTGAGGACTCGAAAGATGACAAAAAAATAGCGATGATCACAAGAAGGTTCATGAGATTCATGAGAAAGAAGAAAAATTTTGAACCAAGAAAAGTAAAGAAGGAAAAGAATCAACTTAGAGAATATAGAAATGACTATCCCTCATTGAAAAAGAGCTCAAGAAAACTAAGAAGGAAAGCTATATTGGCAAATTGGAGAAGCAGTGAGAGCTCAAATTCAGAAAAAGAGTCATCCTCAAGTGAAGAAGAGATAAATATATGCTTGATGGCTCAAAATGATGAGGTAAATATTCATAATTTTTTTGAATTTACATTTGATGAGCTTCAAGAAGCCTTTCACAATTTAATAAATGAATACAAAAAGATAGGGCCAAAAAGAAAAGAATTAAAGAAATCAAATCTTCTTTTAGTTGATGAAATAAGTAATTTTTTAAGAGAAATAGAAGATCTTTTGAAAGAAATGAACTCTTTGGCAAAAGAAATACTTTTTAAATCTGAAAAATCTTTGGTTGAAGAAAATATAAAATTGAAAATGGAGTTTGAAAATCTAAAATCTCATATTGAAGAAAAAGAAAACTTGCTAAATGAAAACAAATCTCTTTTAGAAGAAAATATGAAATTAAGAAAGAGATTGAAACATTAAAGCCTATGCTTAACAAGTTTACAATTGGATCTCAAAAGCTTCAATCTATTTTAATCAATCAAAAGACTATTTTTGATAAAGCTAGAATTGGATATAATCCTTTAAGAAAATAGAAATTTATGAATAACATGTTTAACAAAGCTTCATTTGAAAATCATTCAATTATATGTTTCAAATACAATAAAGTTGGTCACAAAATTTTAGAATGCAAAAGCAAAAGAATTGGCTAAACTTTAATTAAACAAATTTGGGTTCTAAAAGGAACCATGTGCTTTAACCTCTATGGACCCAAGATGACTTGGATACCAAAAATTAACAAATGATTTTTGTAGGTATTCCAAGGATCCAATGGAATGAAAAGAAAAAAACTATTTTGGATGGACATCATGAAGATGAAAGTAGATTGGTGATGATGCTCGGTATAGTCTAAACTTTTCTCGCATTATACCATCAATACTTACTTGATTGATTCTATTAATTTTAATGATCTATCTACATGGTTTTATATTATGTTTACTTGCTTAAAATACTTTCAGTACAATTGATTTTGATGATGTATTGGTGCTTACATTGAGTATGTTTCTTGATCTAAATTTGAATATAAAATCCATATTATATTTTTGCAAAAGAAGATGAAAATATTTAAAAAAATAATTTGATCTCATTTGATTAATTATCATACTGCCAATTGCATGTTAAATGATTCAATATTCTATCTTATTTTGATTGACTATTATATTTGAATACTATAATTGATTATGATTGAACATATATTGAATACAACTGATTTATGAACTTTCATTATTAGAGTTTAAGAATAATTTGAAACATTAATATATATATATATATATATATATATATATATATATATATATATATATATATATATATGTTTGATAAGCTAAACTTCTTAAAGAAATATTTTCAAACTTAATTGGTATCTTGACTTATAATAAATACTTATAATGACAAAATAAAAAAGAAGAATGAGTATAAAATGAGAATTATAAATATAATTAAATCTAAATTATGGCGCACTACTAAAATGGGCAACAAGTGTTATTTCAGCAAGAATTAAATAAAGAATGTGCAAGCAAGTGAAAGTCAATTGTAACTACAAGTATGGAAGAAACCTCGACATATAGTAAGGAGGAGCAAACTTTGAATAAAAATTGAACTCAATTGATTATAATATTAAGGGAGAGCTTAATGATTTTGGACTATTAAAGAAGAATTTACTTTATTAATTTTATTAATTACCTCCTTTTTGAGTTACTCTTTTTGATGTTGTCAAAAAGGGGGAGAGTTATTGTTGAGTATATGCTTGAGCTTAACTAGAATGATGTATGTTCTCATTATTTAGTGGTTTCATGCTTTATAAATATGTAATCTTTTAAAAACTCACTACATATTATTTGCATATACTCAAAAATTTTGTGATCATCAAAAAAAGAGAGATTGTTGACCCAAAGATTGATTTTGATGATGACAAAGAGTTTTGAGTATAAATTATAAAATCTAACTATGTTTATAAGAATGTGTAGTTCTGAAATTTCAAGTGCTCATCATTTTTCAAGTCTTTCCCAACATCTTAATGAAGATTAAATCAAGTTAAGAAGGCAAGCCTAGCTTATAAATCAAGTTGAAGAAGAAAAGCTGATAAACAACTTTTAGCATGTTTGGCATGCATACTGAGCCGACTTAGTCCAAAACTAAATCGGCCTAGCCTCAGCAAAAATAGAAGATAGAAAGCACAAAAAGTGTAAATTTTAGAATGCAGGAGACTGAGCTGACCCCGCTATAAACTGAGCCGACACAGTGGGACTAAGCGACCCAGTCTGAAACTGAGTTGGCCCAATGCCTGTAATGACTAGTTTTCAGAACTGCAACTTTTTTCGTTCCACAAGCTTTCCAATAGCTATTTTCTCTTCATCAATAGCTGGATTATCTCCAGAAGCCTATGTTAGTGACTTATAATGATGGAAAATCTCTGGAGTACATAAGAAAATATTTGGAGCATTAAGAGATAGCTTTTGGATAGTTTATTGAGTATCCATTAAGAAAGCAAGAAGAGTGAGCTAAAAAAAGTAAGGAAGGAGTGATTTTCAAACATTCTTTATCCTTCCAACATCCTCAAATCTGAGATGTTAGGCCTGTTAGATATGTATGCCCTAGAAGCTAGAATTGGCTGACACTTGTAACACACTTCTAGGGGCAAAATTATAATTTTAACTATAAATAATAAAATGGGTTATTTTCTATCATAAATGTGTATTTAGTGTTTGTGATACATCCCTTGAGTTAATGGTAATGATAATTCATATTTTTAAGAGTTGAAAATTTAAGACATGAATTTATAATTATTAACTCATAAAATGCTCCTAACCGTAGGATCATTATGAGGATGGTGATTGATCCGGAAGGTTAGTGTACAATCGCTTCTTTATAGTAGATGAATCTTGAGTCTACGGTATAGAGACACTGGAGCGAGAGTACAGGTACTCGTTAGAGAATGAGGACACTGAGCGTGACCACCTCGAGCAGTCATAAGGAAGTTTACCTTCTCATCGATGATTGACTCGATGCTACAGTAATATGTCTAGTTCTTTGATCTGAGGTGCATCGGCAGTTCAACTTGAGGGTATTATAGTTTGACTACACCATGACTCGATCTCCTAGCCATTCGAAACCCTAAGGTGTATACTGGCTATAACATGTTCATTGTAGGAATTAGATTGCACCAAGAGAAAATCTATCTACCTCGGTGGATGAGGACTAGCCCTATGATGATCATGAGAATCAAGTCCATAAGCCCACGACCATGGTAGAGAGTGAAATAACAGAAAAAGATTCTATTAAAGTTTTCACATTGGACATGAATCGAATGATTAAATCATATGATAGAAATTAAGGTTTGACGAGTTCACCTTAACCCTAATCTGATCGAGGCTCAAGATAGAAGAACTTAATCACATAAGTAACTATATGGAGAGGTTCAATTTCAGTTTTGATGGGTTGCCACCATATACTACTAGGTGTCACTGGTAGATTTTGGGAACAATTAGAATGATTTAGATGATCGATCATTCCAGTTGTCCGAATCAGAAGAATTCGATCCATCGAAAGAAGTTTTGATGATGTCGATGATGGAGATCATAATATATCCTATTACCATATAGAACTGAATCTAACTAGATCACACAAATAAGAGTTTAGATCTGGATATCATCAATTGGACTAACTCAATTCAATTGATTGAATTAGATTCAATTAGGTTCAAGAAAATCATGCTAGCACATGATTGAACCTAAAATTCTTCTTTTTACTATTATTAAAAGTTGTTTCAACCAAGCCAAATGTATTTGTTCTCACTCAGGTACCTTTACTTAGTCTGACTAGAGCTTGTCTAGGTTAGAAAAGGGTTGTCTTAATTTATGAGATAAACTTGAGACAACACCTGCCATTTTCCATCACCTGCTAATTCTTGTCCTTTGACTTTGGTCAAATATTGACCTTTGACCCTTGGACATCTGCCCATATGTCATGCACTTATTGAAGCATAGATACGGGCTTGTCCTCTTACTAGAATTTAGAGAGGAGGGGGTGCATGCCTAGGATGGCGTGCGCCCATGGATAGGGACGCCTGGAGTCCCATACGGATGGGACTCAAGGTTGCTTCTTGGATTCAACATAGGTGACCCTTACCTATAGACTTTGACCAGTCTTAGGCACCATCTAAGGATGAATTTGTGGGGCTCTCATCTGATTGGATTAGGTGATATCATTCCATCAATCAAATTTAGATTTGATTGCATGAAGCAATGCGATTGGCTGGGATGATGTGGCACTGCATGGCGCAGCAAGGTTTATAAATAAACCCTATCTGTGCCCAACTTTAATAGAGTTCCTCCTAGCCCATGCCCCTATGCTGCCCCTCTCCCTCGTCCATGCCATCTTTTGATCCTCTCTCTCCTCTCCATGCCCAAGGAAAGTTGGACTCCAATTTGGTGCGATCGAGGTAAGAAAAAGCTAACGAGAAAGGAAGAAGGTAGCACTGCTGCAGAGACGATTGCTGATCTTCAGAAGGAGTTTTAAAGATCCTCCAAATTAGATGTAAATTTAATTATTGGAGAGATGATAAAGAAGGAGAAGATCTTTAGATCCAGCCTGAGTGGATACCGGTAGAGGCTAGGCGCTTACGTGGCTAGATCCAGAACCTCAGGCATTCAGCAGGATCATCAATGGATAATTGGATTACCCACATCAAGGTATAAATTAAATTAGATCTAATTTATTTTTATTTTTATATTTAGATCTATAAAATTAGAATTGAAATATTTTAGATCTGGTATGGATGCTTGAGAGAAATTTTTAAAATATCTCTCTTGATCCGATCAGATCTGAACGAACCTGATCTAAAAAATCAGGATTTTCCCTTCCACTGGTATCAGAGCTAGGTTCAATTTAAATTATTTAGATCTGATTTTTAATTTATTTTGATCTAAAAATTAGGTGATTTTAGATGTCACATGAGATGTGATTAGATCTAAAATTAGAAAAAAATTAAAATTAAATAATTTAGATCTAAGTTCTTCAATATGCATGACTTGTTGTAAAATAGAATAGTTCTATACGTAGTCTTGCATGATCATGATTTACTTTGATTAAATTATAATTTTAGATCTATTTATTTTCTATTTTTTGATGATTATAAATTTTATAATAGGATCTAAAAAATAGAAAATAAAATTATTTAATTTTTAGATCAAATGAGATATGATGATTGCATGTCTAGACTAGTTGTAGAATAGTTCTACATAGTTCTCTAGATTAAAATTTATTTCATGTGATCAATTTAAATCTAATTTTTTAGATAATTATGAGATAATTTAGATCTGAAAAATATGCATGCATGATACATGAGATGTATACAAAATTTGTATTAAGTTAGATCAAATTCTATATGTGAGATATATGATGTAGATCTAACTAGTTTTATAGATTTATATTTCTGATTAAGGCGTTCTCCTTGGCTGTCCAATTATAAGAACAAAGTAGGGTTTAAATATCCTCTCCTCCCATCCGATGGGATGTTCTTATGATGTGTAGGGGTGCTGCACCTTCGTCCTTAATCAGAAATCAAGAATTTACTTTCTGCAAAATCCTAGATCTTGAAATCCTAGGATTTCATTTACATATTTTGTTTATGAACCCTAAACATAATTAAGAACTAAGATTATAAAATATTAATTAGGTCTAAAATTAAGAATTTTAGATCTAAGACATATTCATAATATTGGGTTCGGGCTTGGGTAGCTTAATTAGGTCTAAGCGGTTGATCAAACCGAATCAAGAGTTGGTTAGATGGGATTAACAGTGCTTAAATTGACCAGTCTAATAGGATTAAGCCTGGATCAAGATCGAGTCACATGAGTGATCGATCAAGCTAAGACCTAATTAGGCTCAATAGTTAGAGTTTGGATTGTAGGCTAACCTGATTGGTTCTAGCTCAATAATTTGGTGTCTAAGGTATGTCTGGCAAATACGACTGACTAATTTTTAATTGGGAGCTACTCAACTCAAATGCATTCTTGTCGAGTTAGTGGCATATCCCTTCCATCGATCTCACTTATCTGGCCATGTTTGTTGGCTCAGTTCTAATCTAAAGTAGTCAATAATCTGAGCTAACCCATGCCACTAGGTTAGTCATAATGGTTATGACTATGTCAAGTCTAGTTTAATGAGACCTAAATCAAATCTCTCTAAGAAAAGATTAAGTCTAAGGTCTTCCACCATTGTAGAGGTGCGAGCCCTTCCCAGGGTTGATTGTTCTCGACTGGTTACAGTGGCTCCATTGCACCGAAAAGATGCAACCATATCTATTAGGCATTGGATGCTATGAGCTGGAGGATGGATTGGGCTCAATATTTTGGATATGGTGAGAGACTCAATTAGGAATCCAATATATGCAAATGGTGGGTCTGACTTAACTAAGGAGTGGATCAATATTTCGGGCACGATGAGATTCATGAATTAGAGACCAAGTTTGGATGCACCATGATTGGAGTATCATTGAACAAGAGTTGTTCACTCATTGGCTAACTATCACCAATAACTGTTAGGTGAGGTGATGGGTCAATTGGTGGGACTGCACCATCCACTAAAAATTATTAATCATGAAGATTTTTGCATCTCTACAGAGGAAGTATAGAGATCCAAGAAAATAGTGAGAGCTAATTTATATTAAAAATAAAAATTCTTAATAAATTGGTTAAGTCTTAATTTCAATATCTAACTAGAAACTTTGACTCTCTATAGAAAAATGTCTGCATCCAACCCATTAGCATGAATCCTGGACACGCATAGACTGACCAAATCAAATTACAAGAATTGGCTCTGGCACTTCAAAATCATTATGGGTTCTGAGAAGTTAACTCATGTATTGGACTAGGACCCTCCCACTTTATCAGCCTATCCATCCACTAAACAGAGAGCATCTCTGGATAAGTGGACAGATGAAGATAATAAGGCCAGATATAACATATTGGGCTTGATGTCTAATGAACTTCAGCGTCAACATGAAGATATCAGGACTGCTCACTAAATATTGGCTCACCTATAAGAGATGTTTGGGGAACAGAGTCGCGCAGCCAAGTATCAAGTCACTAAACAACTTTTCAAGGATAAGATGCATGATGGGCAGTCAGTCCAAGATCATTATCTGATGATGATCAAGAATTTAGAAGAGTTTGAAAAGCTCGGAGTGAGGTTGGACTTAGATCTGCAGAATGATATAGTTCTGCAATCTTTGACTGATGCATAACAGTTCATCATGAACTACCATATGCATAAACTTCAAAATTTCTTGGCCAAACTTATGAACATGCTGGTTACCGTTGAGCATTCCATGAAAAGTTCTAAAGGCTTAGTGCTTGCTATGGAACGGACTTCTTCCAAGAAAAAATCTTTTGGAAAGACTAAAAAGTTTGTAAAAAAGCAGAAGGTGGAAGGAGGAAAGAAGAAAAAGGCAGAGCTGAAGAAGAAGGCCGCTGACAAAGGAAAGTATTTCCATTATAATAATGACGGCCACTTGAAGCATAACTGCCCTACTTACCTGGCCACCCTAAAGAAGAAAGAGGTAGGTCCTTCTGAAGGTATGCTTATTATTGAGTCTAACCTTATGATTTCTTTTGCATCTAGTTGGGTGCTTGACTCTGGTTCTAGTGCTCACTTATGCACTTCTATGCAGGGTCTTGAGGATAGTAAGAGGCTGAGGGATGGTTAGATGATCCTATGCATAAAAAATGGAGCAAGAGTTGCTGTCGTGGTCGTGGGAACATACCCTCTTCAACTACCATCTGGTTTAAACTTAGTATTAAAAGACTGTTATTATGTGCCTACAGCAAGCAGGAATTTGATTTCTGTTTCTTGTCTTGCATTAGAAGGCTATGTAATTAGTTTTCTTAAGGACCATTGTAATATTCTTTATGAAAGAAATAAAATTGCAAGTGGTTTTCTTATTAACAGTCTTTATCAGTTACATATTGATGTATCTATTTTTAATATCGAGCAAAATGTGAATACCATGAAATGACCTAGGGATAGTCCAAATGATAGGTATCTATGGCACCTAAGGCTAGGTCATATAGCAGAAGATAGGGTTAACAAATTGGAGAAAACTGGGCTATTGAGTCCATTGACTTTCGAGTCATACCCATTTTCTGAATCTTGTCTTTATGGCAAAATGACTAAGCTCCCTTTTGTAGGACATGGGGAAAGGGCCACAAATCTTCTTGCCTTAGTATATACTGATGTGTGCGGTCCATTTGATGTGCCAGCTAGAGGCAACTTTGTCTACTTCATAATCTTTATCGATATTTATCTCGGTATGGGTATGTGTATCTTATTAGACACAAGTCTGAAGCTTTTGAAAAGTTCAAAAAATTCAGACATGAAGTAGAAAAGCAAATAGAAAAGCCCATTAAGGTTCTTCGATCAGATCGAGGAGGTGAATTCCTTAGTCGAGAATTCTTGAACTATCTCAAGAAAAATGGAATAGTCTCTCAATGGACTCCACCTGAAATACCTCAATTCAATAAAATTTCAGAATGGAGGAACCGGACCCTATTAGATATGGTCCGATCCATGATGAGCTTCATAGACCTCCCTGATTTTTTTTGGGGATACTGTTTGTTAACTACAACATACTTACTGAATATGGTCCCTTCTAAAACCATTCCTACCACACCGTATGAGATATGGTATGGTAAGAAACCAAGTCTGAGTCATCTCAGAATTTGGGGTTGTCCAGCTCATATCAAAAGACAACAACTGGACAACTTAGACTTTAGATCCTTCAGAGCTTGATTTATAGGATATCCTAAAGAGTCATTAGGATATTATTTCTACATTCCAGAATATCACAATGTGATGGTGAGTCGACATGCCATCTTTCTTGAAAAATAGTTTCTTCAAGATAGCGGCATTGGAAAGTAGATCAAGATCGAGGAGAAAGTCTCATAAGAGCAACGAGCTAAGGACCAAATGGAACCAAATTAGGTTAAGCCAATTCATTCACTACCTCCTTCACCTCGTAGATTGGAAAGAGTTTTCCATCCCCCTGAGAGGTACATAGGTACTATTTCAGAGGAAGTAGAAGAAATATTTCTTATAGGTAATGGGGTTCATGGTGATGATTCCAAAATCTATAATGAGACGATATCAGATATCGACTTCAAGAAATGGTTAGAGGCAATGAAGTCAAAAATTGACTCCATGCACTCAAACCAAGTCTAGACCTTGGTAGATTGATAAGTATAATAAATTCATCAATAAAAGTATTAATTTATCAATTAATTGATATTAATTTTTAAGAATTAATAATCAATTTATATATAATTTTTGAAAAATTCATATTTTTATTAATTAAAAAATTAATTAAAAAATAATAAAAAATAATAAAAATTAAAAAATAAAATTTTATTATCAATAGAAAGAGCTCATTTTTTTGATCACAACGAAATAAATTTCAAGTAAAACGGAGCTAAAATGAAAAAGATATGAATTTTGAAAGATATAAAATAAATAAAAATTAAATAAAAAAAAGAGAAAATAGCTCAGCCGGCTCCGTAAGCCGAGCCACCAAGCCAAGCCAAGCCATCAAGCCGACTCAGCCGTTGAAGCCATCAGCCGGTTCACGATCTAGGCATGGACCGCCAGCTCAGCAAATTCCGGCGAATCAGAGATTGCCACGTGGTGGACCTAGACCCCTTAAGGGTCTACAGAAATTTATCGCGGCTCACAAGGGTAATTTAGTCTTTTTCATTCGACAATAGCGGCGCTGATTGGTTGTGGTGTGCGGTGCGGCCGGTCCACGCGGTTCATGGGAACAGTTATTGCGCGATCGGACGGATGTGGTTGTTTGCGGTCAGGATCGGACGGCTGTGGTTGCTTCCGAATTTTATTCAGATACAAACATCATGCAGATCACCATCGAACGACAGCGCTCAATCCAGGCGATGATCCGACGGTCCAGAATGCTGCCGACGGTGATCAAGACTCCCGAAGCATGATTTGCAGCCAGATTTTCTCGATCAAGCACGATCCAACGGTCAGAATTTAATCCGACCCGATCTGAGTTTATCTGCATCCGATTTTGATGATTTTTGGACCGTTGGATTCCTTTTGAATGGTTGGATTTTATCAGATTTATCAGAGTCATATCAGAGCTATTTTGATTTAAATTTTATCTAAATTTCTTTATATTTTTACGATTACAAAGGCTATTAGTCCCATATTGCCTTTAGAAAAAATATCCAGCCCTCCTAGCTCTATAAAAAGGACCCCAGGCCATCAAAAATCAACATCTCCGATCAAGGTGAAGCTTTGGTACAGGGCAAAGCCAGGCTATGGGTTAAAGGCTGCTTCGAAGCAACGGGTGCCGAGAAGAAGAGCCAAGCTTCTACACCATCTTTCTGCCAATGCCGATCCAAGATCAGAGATCAGGCTATTTTATTTTTTTTATATTCTATATATTTAAATTCTAAAATTTTAATTAATAAAAGTTTTATTTTTGCATTTTAATTTCTTGCTTTTAATTTTTATTGTAATTTAATTTTTATATTTTAATTATTACTTTTTATTTTATTGCAAGTAGATGCTAAGATCTAACTAATAGATCTTAGTACCAAATTTAAATTTCTGCATCTTTTAATTTTTGCTTTTAATTTTCCGACTTCACTTTTGATTCTGAAAACTCAAATCCTTTTCTTCTTTTCTTTTCAAAAATCAAAGATTTCAAATCTAAAATACTACCTTTCCTGTGGATTCGACCCGACTCACTACTATCTATATATTTTCAATGATTTTAAGAAGTCGGATTAAACTGATAAACACGATGTCTTAACGACAGCATCGCGTACCTATCAAATTTTTGGCGCCGTTGTCGGGGAATGTTGTTGATTTTTGATTTTGTTTTCTTTGATTTATTAAAAATAATTTCGACAAATGTACCAAGTTTTTGACGCCGTTGCCGGGGAAGGCATGGATATTAAATTTTTGATCTCTTTGATTTTTCTATAAAAAAAATTATAAACAAAATTTTTATTTTCTTGTTAATTTTTTTTATTATTTTACAGAAAAAAAAAAGAACAAAAAGAATCAGAAGTTTTGCCTGGTGAGATCAATCCTAACCCTAGTTCTCTTTTCTTTTTATTTTATTTATTTATTTATTTTATTTTTTTAAATTAATTTTAAAAAAAATATTTATTTAACCTAATTAAAAACCTCATGATAAGATTAGAAATTCTAAATATTTAGAGCATGCATCATATTAGTTTTATTTTTATTTTTAGTTTTATTTTTTTTTGGTGATTGCTGGAGGCAAGGTAAGCCTTTCAGAATACAATTAGTTACATGCATCTAGTTTAAATTGCATAGAACTCTTTGATTGGATTTTTTTTTTTTTGCATATTTTATATTAAACCAAATTAAGGGCACAACCCATTAAACAAGATAAGGTGGGGATTTCATCACCCTTCCTTAGCCCACAAACAACCAACCAGCATCCTGCATTAACCTAAGCCTTTAATTTTAAAATCAATTAGACATCAACCCTAGGAACTCGAGCTCAATAGGATAAGGAATCCAAAGAGTTGAACCGGGTTAGGATAAGTCAATTTGACTGGTGTCTAGGAAAGTGGTTCAGGAACGATTGGGCCCGAAGGAAGGTGGTTTCTAATTAGTTCTGTTCGCTTACCTGACCAAGCATAATTGGTGTCTAAGGCAAGCAACGGGGGGACCCCCACCGACTACACTTACCTGGCTAGTTGATTGGCTAATCCTACACTTGGAGGGCTTGAAGGTGACCTTGGTAGTTAGGAGCTGTCTAGATCTTGGATAACCCTTAGTCAGGATTGATTGACCAACTTGATTGCTAACCAACATTAGATCTAATTAAACCGAATTCTTTTCTTTCTTCTTAGTTCTAGGACTCCTTAGGACCTCTTCTTTAGAACTCTTTTTTTCTATCTTTTCCTTTCTCCTCTAAAAATAAAATAAAATAAAAATTAAACTAACTAAAAATTAATAATTAAATTAAATTAAATTAAATTAAAATTAACAAATAAAAATAATTAAAAAATAATAATTTTTAATATAATAAAATAATAATAATAATAATAAATAAAAAAAATATTCTAAAAATTTTTAAACCATACATTAGGGTTACACCATGCATGGTAGGAAATCGCTTTTTCTAATTTAGTTGAACTTAATTGAATGGTTGATTCACATTAAACATAATAATCAAATGGCTAATATAAATCTAATAGTCCAAAAATTAGATAAAGTTGACCTTCTTGATCAGAAAATAGATCAACTCCTAACCCTAAGTCAACAATCTCCTGCACAATTTACATCATCTTCTAATTATCAGAAGAATTATTCAATCTGTGCTAGTCCAACCCATCATGTAAGTGAATATCCTATGACTGCACAGTTTTCATATTTTATCCAAGAACAAGTTCAAGCTACTCAAGGATACTCCAAATTGATTAATGACCTATTTTCAAATTTCATAT
>QRFJ01000732.1:290805-461722 GCA_006176705.1 Cocos nucifera | reverse complement strand
CAACAGACTCAGGCTCAGACCCAAATTTTACTTGAGCAAAATTATCAAAATTATGCCTATAATAATGGTCAGCCTAGTCAGTTTAACCAGCCATCATATTATAATCAGCCTTCATACCCACCTCCTCAACAGACCAATCTAGCTTGATGATAGATTTAACCAACTTCAATAATTAATTCTGACTCAACAGCAATCTATCGCCAGACTAGAAGCTCAAATAGGATAATTAGTTGAGTCTAACATGAGGAGAGAACTAGATCAACTACCGAACCTACCAATTTCAAACAACCCACCTAATGACTACCAACCACCTGGATTAAATTATCAATCTAATGTTTCATCTAAGAATCTTCCAATTTGAGAATACCAAAGTAATTCCTGAACTTAAAAGCTATAGGATTCTTATGGACCCATACCAAGACCAGGTGAGAGAGGCTAGTACTGATGCTAGCCAAAATGAAAACTTAGAGAAACTGGTTAGTACTGAGACTAACCACATAGAAGAACCCAAGCCAGGAATTAGTACTGATGCTAGTTCCAGTTTAAATGAGATAGAAATAAGGGAAAAAGAGAATAGATGATTTACCCGAGACTTATAAACCTAATGTCCTATTCCCTTCAACCCTAGAAGCTGGTTCTTCTTATAAAAATCAAAAGGCATGTAATGAAATATCAATGGAGTTGTTTAAGCAGGATCACATTAATTTACCTCCAGAATTAAAACCGCCTTTAGTCACCATTCCAGCACCCATTGAATCAAACTTAACTCCTAAAACTCCATTCATGAGCATTTTAGAAGAACAAATAGGAGTAATTCTTAATAAACATGGGTCTGAGAATGGAATCATAAAATATATCCCAAAAATTAACAGTGAATATATCAATAATGGGATTAAAAATCAATATCAACTTTCTGAGATTGGCAATCCAAAACCATTGGAATTTGTCAATCCAATATTCGACACAGGATAGTGAGCTACATTGTGTCTGGCTGAAGACGGTAAACTTAGCGCTTGTTGGGAGGCAACCCAATATTTAGTTTTTATCTAATTTATCTTATTTTCTTTTTAGGATAATTTGAATAAGTTGGAGGGAGAGCTCAAATTTGTAAAGGCATGTGCTGGACCAAAAAAATAACATAAAAAAAATAAATAAATAAATAAATAAAATGTAGGTGTATTCTTTTATTTTTTTATTACATCCTTTATTTTTTCTTCTTCTCCATTGAGGATAATGTCGATTAAATTGGGGGGAGAGAAAAATAAAAATTTTAAAATTTTAAGTCCTCGAAAAAGTTAGTATTTAGTATTTAGATACCTGATTATGCTTAAGAATCGAATTAAACTAAGCATTTTAAAAAAAAAAATTGATGCATAGATTAGAGAATCTATGAGATATTGAGGAATCAAGTATTAAGAAAATTCAATAAAGAGTTAAGTCTAGAACATAAAATTTTTTTTTTGGAGCATTTCTAATTATTTCTACTAGCATCAAAGAAAAGTCTACTTTTTATAGGCTTGTGTAGGGTAACTATACATTTCTTCATATAAAAATTTATTTTAATAAAATAGTTTTCAAGTACTTCTCACTGAGTAACCGGGCCTCTTTGCCTAAGCAAGCATTGAGTTTCGCGTCAAAAGGTGGGAAGGGCAAAGAAGCTCGTTGTAAAGCTAGTCTTAACTCGTAGCCTATTTGATTCGAGCTAGTAAGCCCGAGGGGTATTCTATACCTAGTGCCCTAAAGCCAACTGGTTTGGGAGTCATTGGCCCAAGACTCGCTACATGGATCAAATAGAAAGCTTAAGGAGTTAAGACACTCAATAGTGGTACAACGTTAAAAAAAAAAAAAAAAAAAAAAAAAAATATTGGTTTTCCATCGAGTAACCGGGTCCCGTTGCCTAAGTAAGCAATGATATTCGCATCAAAAAGTGGGCAATGTGAAAATAAAAATTAATAAATGAAGGATGAAAGTAGCAATACACCTGCCTATATGAAAGTTTAGACAAATCAGAGATAAAAGTGGAATAATTTAGAAAAAGTTCTGAAAAATTTAATGTTCTTTACTTAATTTTTCTATTGATAAGTATTAATACCCCAATGATATGTCTCATTTAAGCTCTACTGAATATCAATGGCCATTTTGAAAATTGCTTAGGTAAAATTCGAAACTCTAAAGTTAAAAGATATTTAAAACTAAATTCTTTCTTTACTCGAGGACGAGCAAAGCTTAAGTTGGGGGGTGTGATAAGTATAATAAATTCATCAATAAAAGTATTAATTTATCAATTAATTGATATTAATTTTTAAAAATTAATAATCAATTTATATATAATTTTTGAAAAATTCATATTTTTATTAATTAAAAAATTAATTAAAAAATAATAAAAAATAATAAAAATTAAAAAATAAAATTTTATTATCAATAGAAAGAGCTCATTTTTTTGATCACAACGAAATAAATTTTAAGTAAAACGGAGCTAAAATGAAAAAGATATGAATTTTGAAAGATATAAAATAAATAAAAATTAAATAAAAAAAAGAGAAAATGGCTCAGCCGGCTCCGTAAGCCGAGCCACCAAGCCAAGCCAGCCACCAAGCCATCAAAGCCGACTCAGCCGTTGAAGCCATCAGTCGGTCCACGATCTAGGCGTGGACCGCCAGCTCAGTAAATTTCGGCGAATCAGAGATTGCCACGTGGTGGACCTAGACCCCTTAAGGGTCTACAGAAATTTATCGCGGCTCACAAGGGTAATTTAGTCTTTTCATCCGACAATAGTGGCGCTGATTGGTTGCGGTGTGCGGTGCGGCCGGTCCACGCGGTCCATGGGAACAGTTATTGCGCGATCGGACGGATGTGGTTGTTTGCGGTCAGGATCGGACGGCTGTGGTTGCTTCCAAATTTTATTCAGATACAAACATCACGCGGATCACCATCGGATGGCAGCGCTCGATCCAGGCGATGATCCGACGGTCCAGAATGCTGCCGGCGGTGATCAAGACTCCCGAAGTGCATGATTTGCGGCCAGATTTCCTCGATCAAGCGCGATCCAACGGCCAGAATTTAATCCGACCCGATCTGAGTTTATCTGCATCCGATTTTGATGATTTTTGGACCGTTGGATTCCTGTTGAATGGCTTGGATTTTATCAGATTTATCAGAGTCATATCAGAGCTATTTTGATTCAAATTTTATCCAAATTTCTTTGTATTTTTACGATTACAAAGGCTATTAGTCCCATATTGCCTTTAGAAAAAATATCCAGCCCTCCTAGCTCTATAAAAAGGACCCCAGGCCATCAGAAATCAACATCTCCGATCAAGGTGAAGCTTTGGTACAGGGCGAAGCCAGGCTATGGGTTAAAGGCTGCTTCGAAGCAACGGGTGCCGAGAAGAAGAGCCAAGCTTCTACACCATCTTTCTGCCAATGCCGATCCAAGATCAGAGATCAGGCTATTTTATTTTTTTTATAATTCTATGTATTTAAATTTTAAAATTTTAATTAATAAAAATTTTATTTTTGCATTTTAATTTCTTGCTTTTAATTTTTATTGTAATTTAATTTCTATATTTTAATTTTTATTTTTTATTTTATTGCAAGTAGATGCTAAGATCTAACTAATAGATCTTAGTACCAAATTTAAATTTCTGCACCTTTTAATTTTTGCTTTTAATTTTCCGACTTCACTTTTGATTCTAAAAACTCAAATCTTTTTCTTCTTTTCTTTTCAAAAATCGAAGATTTCAAATCTAAAATACTACCTTCCCTGTGGATTCGACCCGACTCACTACTATCTATATATTTTCAATGATTTTAAGAAGTCGGATTAAACTGATAAACACGGTGTCTTAACGACAGCATCGCGTACCTATCATAGATCCATCAGAAGGTATAGTATGTATTAGATATAAATGGATCTACAAGAGAAAGATTGGTGCAGATAAGAATGTGGAGACATTCAAAGCTAGATTAGTGCCAAAAGGTTATAGTCAGTGCAAAGGCATTGACTATCAGGATATCTTTTCACCAGCAGCTATGCTTAAATCCATTTGTACATTGCTTGCTGTTGTAGCATATTTCGACTATGAAATATGATAAATGGATGTGAAAACAGCATTCTTAAATGGATATCTTGAGGAAGCTATCTATATGGAACAGTCGCTAGGTTTCACATCCAGTGATGAAGATCCTAAGGTATGCAAGCTGCAAAGGTCCATACATGAACTTAAGCAAGCATCTCAAAGCTGGAACACTCACTTTAATGATGTAATCAAATTATTTGATTTCATCAAGAATGAAGAGGAGCCTTGTGTCTTCAAAAAGGTCAGTGGGAGCATTGTTGTCTTCGTTGTATTGTACGTGGATGACATCCTCCATACTTGAAATGATATTCCCATGTTGACCACAGTAAAAATGTGGTTATCCAAAGAATTCTCCATGAAAGACCTAGGAGAAGCATTCTTTATTCTAGGAATTAAGGTCTATAGAGATAGATCGAATAGCATGCTAGGACTTTCACAAAAGATGTACATAGAGGAAGTTCTAAAGAGGTTTAGCATGGAAAACTCTAAGAGGGGTTTGGTACCCTTCAAACATGGCATTCATCTTTCCAAAAGGATGTTCCTTAGCACACCTGAGGAAATAGAACGCATGAGCAAGATCCCTTATGCTTCAGCAATAGGGAGCCTTATGTATGTCATGTTATGTACACAATCTGATATAGCCTATACTATGAGTATCACGAGCAGATATCAGTCGAATCTAGATGAAGAACACTGGACTTCTATGAAATGTATCCTTAAGTACTTGAGAAGAACTAAGGATATATTGTTGGTCTTTGGTAATGGAGAACTCCAAGTCTAGGGGTATACAGACTCAATTTTATGTCCGATGTAGATGATCGAAAGTTGACATTTGGGAATCTATTTATGTGTAATAGTGGGCCTATCAGTTGAAATAGTTTCAAGCAGACAGTGATAGCAGATTCCATCATAAAAGTAGAATACATCGCTACGTTAGAAGTTGCAAAGATGGTATTCTAGTATAAGAAGTTTACCGCAGAAATCGAAGTGATGCCATCAAATGCCATTCCTCTGTACTGTGACAATAATGATATCATAGCCCTTGCTAAGGAGCCGAGGTCTTACTAAAAATCCAAGCACATCGAGTGGTGATACCACCTCATCCGCGATTACCTTGAGAAGGGTTACATCAAGGTCAAGAGAGTCGACTCCACAGACAATGCGGTGGATCCACTTATAAAGCCGTTGGGCCAACAGAAGATCGAAGCCCACCTTGAGAAGTTGGGACTTAGATTTGTATCCAATTTGCTTTAGATCAAGTGGGAGTTTGTTAGATATGTATGCCCTAGAAGCTAGAATTGGCTGACACTTGTAATACACTTTGAGGGGCAAAATTATAATTTTGACCATAAATAATAAAATGGATTATTTTCTATCATAAATATGTATTTAGTGCCTATGATATATCCCTTGAGTTAATGTTAATGATAATTCATATTTTCAAGAGTTAAAAATTTAAGACATGAATTTATATTTATTAACTCATAAAATGCTCCTGACCATAGGATCATCATGAGGATGGTGATTGATTTGCAAGGTTAGTGTACAATTGCTTCTTTATAGTAGATAAGTCTTGAGTCTACAGTGTAGAGATATTGGAGCGAGAGTATAGGTACTCGTTAGAGAATGAGGGCACTGAGCGTGACCACTTCGAGCAGTTATAAGGAAATCTACCTTCTCGTCGATAACTGACTCGAAGCTGCAGTGATGTGTCTGATTCTTTGACTTAAGGTGCATCGACAGTTCACCTAGAGGATGTTATAGTTTGACTACACCATGACTCGGTCTCCTAGCCATATGGAATTCTAAGGTGTATGTTGGCTATAACATGTTCATTGTAGGATTTGAATTGCACTAAGAGGGAATCTATCTACCTCGGTGGATGAGGAGCAGCCCTATGATGATCATGAGAATTAAGTCCATAAGCCCATGGCCATGACAGAGAGTGAAATAGTAGAAAAAGTTTCTATTAAGGTTTTTACATCGGACTTGAATCGAATGATTAAATCATATGATAGAAATTAGGGTTTGATGAGTTCACCTTAACCCTAATCTAATCGGGGCTCAAGATAGAAGAACTTAATCACATAAGTAACTACATTGAGAGGTTCACTTTTAGTTTTGATGGGTTGCCACTATATACTGCTAGGTGTCACTGGTAGATTTTGGGAGCAATTAGAATGATTTAGATGATCGATCATTCTAGTTGTCTGAATTAGAAGAGTTCTGATCTATCAAAAGGAGTTTCGATAATGTCAATGATGGAGATCACGACATATCCCATTACCATATAGAACTGAACCTAACTGGATCACAAAAATAAGGGTTTAGATATGGATATCATCAATTGAACTAACTTAGTTCAATTGATTTGAATTAGATTTAATTAGGTTCAAGGAAAACATGCTAGCACACGATTGAACCTAACATTCTCCTTTTTACTATCATTAAAAGTTATCTCGATTGAGCCAAATATATTTGTGCTCACTCAAGTACCTTTACTTGGTCTAACTGAAGTTTGTCCAAGTCAGAAAAGGGTTGTCTTAATTTATGAGATAAATTTGAGTTAACACCTACCATTTTTCGTTATCTGCTAATTCTTATCCTTTGACTTTGGTCAAACATTGACCTTTGACCCTTGGACATCTACCCATGTGTCATGCTCTTATTGTAGAGTAGATAGAGGCTTGTCCCCTTACTAGAATTTGGAAAGGAGGGGATTCATGCCTAGGATGGCATGCGCCCATGGATAGGGATGCATGGAGTTTCATACGGATGGGACTCCAAGTTGCTTCTTGGATTCAACTTAGGTGATCCTTACCTATAGACTTTGACCAGTCTTAGGCACCATCTAATGATGAATTTATGAGACTCTCATCTAATTGGATCAGGTGATATCATCCCACCAATCAGATTTAGATCTGATTGCACGAAGCAATGCGATTGGCCGGGATGATGTGGCACTGCATGGAGCAGCAGGATCTATGAATAAACCCTATCTACGCCCAATTTTAATAGAGTTCCTCCTAGCCCATGCCCCTAGGCTGCCCCTCTCCCTCCTCCATGCCATCTTCTAATCCTCTCTCTCCTCTCCATGCCCAAGAAAAGTTGGGCTCCAGTTTGGTGCGATCCAAGCAAGAAAAAGCTAACGAGAAAGGAAGAAGGCAGCACTGCTGCACAGACGACTGTTGATCTTCAGAAAAAGTTTTGAAGATCCTCTAAATCAGATCTAGATCTAATTTTTGGAGAGATGATAAAGAAGAAGATGATCTCCAGATCCAGCCTAAGTGGATATCGGTAGAGGCCAGGCGCTTGCATGGCTAGATCCAGAACCTCAGGCATTTAGCAGGATCATCAAAGGGTAATCAAATTACGCACATCAAGGTATAAATTAAATTAGATCTAATTTATTTTTATTTTTATATTTAGATCTATAAAATTAGATCTGAAATATCTCAGATCTGATATGGATGCTTGATAGAAATTTTTGAAATATCTCTCTTGATCCGATCAGATCTGAACGAATCTGATCCAAAAAATCAGGATTTCTCCTTCAAGGCCATCATTATTGAAGATCATCTCCTACTTCCTCAAGCATTCAAAGAGAAGAAATCAACCCTACAAGCAAAGCAATCTAGATTTTCTTCTCTTGGGTATCATAGAGTTTATTTTAAATTATATTTTTTATATTTTATTTTAAGTTTCTTGGGGTAAGAAACTTGGATTGGTCCAAGCCTCGAGTTAGATGTTGTATTGGTTTGATTGGTGAGCTAAGGGTAAAACCAATTGAGGTTGATAGTTATCTTGGAGAAAAATAATCACTTGTGAGGTTTTAGCTGATGATCTGGATAAAATCAACTGAGTTGATTGTGAGCTTGAAAAATAATCATGTACAATTTTGGTTAGTAAGCCAGGAAAAATCAATTGGATTTGATTGTGAGCCCAGAAAATAATCGAACTATAATTCTTGTTGAGAATTATAGTTGAATTCTCAAGGGATACACTTGGGGAGTGGACGTAGGTGCTGTCTTTGGCACTGAACCACTATAAAATTTATATATTTGTGATTGTATGCTTTTGCTCTATTACTTTTATTCACTATGCATTACATAGATTTTTTGTTGGCATTTAATTAGATCAATCTACTTACATCATAAGCTTAAATTTAAAATATCCAATTCAACCTTCCTCTTAGATAGCCATCCTTAGGTAATATTTTAATATTAGATCTATAAAATTAGATCTGAGATGTCTTAGATCTGATTAAAATTTTTAAATTTTTTTTTAAAATATTCATTCAGATCCAATCAGATCTGAACGATCCTTTAGCGGAAAACAGGATTTTTTCTTCAACTAGATCATAGCCACCCATTAAGTGGGTGATAATGAGTCCATTATTTGGATAATCATTGGAGACCTAAAGGCCTGGTGCATATCAGCTAATGAAATTATTATTCATAATATGATTTCTTGGCTGCATCTTTCTAAATGATGGTTACGTTGGCCAACCAAAGTTGGGCTTAATCATTTATTGATTAGATGGACCAAGTATGATCATGTTAATGGTTGGACCAAATCGAATCTTTTTAGTGGAGGCCAAAGACTACTAATTAGGGACTAAGATAAAATTAAATTATCAAAAATTATTTAAAAAAATAATTGATTATAAATCTATCCTTAAATGTACATAGGTTGACTAACCAAAGTTGAGCTTGTGTGTAGTCTATGTGGATTTTAGTATCCACTAAAAAATTAGGATAATTCCTCAAATTGAAGGTAGAGGCTGTCAATTTGAATAAAATAGTAGAAGAATCTTTTGATTAAAGTCTAAATCTTTAGATTTAATAAAATAATTACTAATTAGATTTTGATTCTTCTTTATGCAGATATGGCCACTTTCTTTCGCTACGATCATTATTAGACAATGATAAGCTAGTGGGACCCAACTTTGATAACTGGTAGTATAAGTTGAATATTATCCTAGAGCATGAATGGATCTTGTATGTGTTGACAGATCCAGTACTTGAGGAGCCAACTGTAAATGCATGTGAGTCAGTCAGAGACACTTACCAGAAGTGGCTCAGTGATCGAATCATGGTGCACTATATTATGCTAGCGGCTATGAGTGATGAGTTTAATCATAGATTTGAGATAGCTCAGCCAAATGATATGCTTCAAGTATTGAAGGAGTTTTTTGGCACATCCGATAATGTTGAAAGGCACAAGACTATTTATGCTATCTTCAATGCTAGGATAAGGGATGGAGCTTCAATTACTGATCATGTACTGTACATGATCGAGCTGATGGAGCATTTGAGCAAGCTCTATTTTCTCTTGCATGAGCAACTAGAAAAAGATGCAATACTAAACTCACTACCCAAGTTTTATCTCCCATTCCTTACTTGTTATAGAATGATAAAGCCTGAAGTTAACTACCATGGGTTACTAGGATTACTTCAAAATTTTAAAAATGATCACCAACTCCATAAGGAGTTGGTGAACTTAGTGGGAGGTTCATCTTCTGGTTCTCGACCCTTTAAGAAAGAAAAGAAGAATAAAAAGAAAATATGCAAGAAGGTGCAAGTTCAAGCTCGAACATCTGTGTAGGGCTAGATCAAGAAGATAAAGCCTGATAAGAATCAAGATGAATACTTTTTTTGCAAGAAATGGGGGCACTGAAAAAGTAACTATCCTCAGTACGTTGCCTCCTTAGATCCAAACAGGCTGAGAAAGAAGCAAGCTATTGCTGGACAAGATATTTATATGATAACTCCTTGCAATTTCTCTATTTGTGATATAATTGATTGGGTATTGGATACCAGTAGCCCTTAACATATTTATAATTCATTATAGGGATTGCAGGTCATTAGAAGATTTGAGCAAGATGAGAGGTTACTGAACATTAGAGATGGAAGACCAGTTTCAGTTCTAACATAAGAAATCTTGAAACTTATATTTGAGTCTCATTCTATTATTCTTAGTGATTGTTACTTTTGTTCTAGTTTCTTTTTGAATGTCATTTCTATAGGTCTTTTGAACAAAAACAATTATGAAATTTAATAAAGAAACAATTTTGTAATGTCATTATGAATAGTATTACTATATTCTCGGGATGTTTAAACAATGGTGTGTACATACTATTATAACCTATTAATATAGTCTATTCCACTAGCAAGCATCCAAGATTAGATAGTGTGCCTGATATCTACTTATGGCACTGTAGGCTACATCACATCAACAAAAATAGGATAAATAAGTTGACTCAAGAGAAGATTCTTGAAGTTAGTGATTGTGAATCACTTTCAACCTATGAATCTTATCTTCTTGGAAAAATGATCGAGTCATCTTTTACTAGAAAAGGTGAGAGAGCCACTGAGCTCTTAGATCTAGTGCATATTAATGTATGTGGACCTATGAGCACTAGTGCTAAATATGGATATCTCTACTTTATTACTTTCATAGATGATCTGTCCAGGTATGGATACATATATCTGATGAAACACAAGTTGGATTTATTTAAAATATTCAAATGATTCCATAGTGAAGTAGAAAAATAAACTAGAAGGAGTATTAAAACTCTTCGGTCTGACTGAGGGGAATACCTGTCTAGTGAATTTCTTACATATCTAGGAGAGAATGGAATTCTCTTCTAATGGACTCCTCCAGGAACACCACAATATAATGGGATGTCAGAAAGGAGGAATCAAACTCTGTTAGACATGACCCGATCCATGATGGATTTTGCTAGCTTCCCAATATTCTTCTAGGGATATGCACTCGAATCGGCTTGCTATCTATTAAATAGGGTTCGAAGTAAGTCTATAATTAAAAATCTATATGAGATATGGATAAGACGTAAGCTAGCACTTTCACACCTTAGGGTCTGGGGGTGCCCGGCTTATTGGAAATGATTAATCATAAATAAACTTGGACCTAGATCTAACAAGTGCATATTCATAGGATACCCAAAAAAGAACAAAGGATATATTTTCTACCATGCTGATAAACAAAAGATATTTGTCAGTATTGGTGCAAAAATTCATGAGGATGCTGGAGATGGCTGAAGTGGAGAAAGTGAGGCCACCGACGGGAGCTACAAAATAAAGTCTAGACAGGAGGAGAATGGCTCCGGCAAGACCATTAGATGCTTAAGTTAGTTTTTCGGCCAATTAGAATGGAGTGCTTAGGATATAAAGAGGAAGAGTAATAGAAAGGAGAAGAGAGCTTAGGAAAAAAATATATCTGGAGGGTTCTTTATATAGGCGAAGCCTATAGCAAACTGATGGAGACAGCCGCAACCTCCTGATAGTAGGCCGTTTGGGGCGACATGAAGTTTGTTATAAAGGATAGCGTCCGTTGTCATGACATGCCAGCTGAGAGTGGTGTTCATTATCATGACATGCCAGTCGAGAGTGTGGTTCATTGTTGTGACTTGCTAGTTCATCGGGTATCAATGGTTGAAGTTCGGATGTAATTGGTGCAAGCGGTGAAGAGCTTCAAGCCACAACAATTTCAGAGAAGTTTAGATTCCTTTAAGGTTGCCTGCATGTGGGTCGATCTATACTAAGTTGGTAGCCGGATTCTTATGGATGATGAGGTCCTGCTAGGCAACTGGAAGGAGATCGATCGAAAGAAGGACGACCGAAGGGAGCTCGCCTGGTGATTGAGAGAAGTTCGTCTAGAAGGAGTTCGTCCAGAAGGAGTTCGTGCAGAAGAAGTTCAATTGGAGGAGCTCGTCTGGAAGGAGTGTGACTGGATCCTAATCCTGTTATTCACTATTAACCAAAGGATGAGATCAGAATAACAATAATTCTCCTTCACTATTCAAGATTGCATCACCAAACTTCTATGCACTTTCGGAAGGTTTTGCAGTATGAACTCGTTACTGAGGAGATCGATGAATCCCAACAAGGAGGAGGTCAGCAACCAAGAACTTTGGATAAAAACTTAGGCGGGGGCCGTTTTACCCCTAACACTTGTCCTCCTACTCTTGAGTTCAAATTTTGAATGAAGGGAATATAAAGAAACTATTGCGACCGAAGTTCTTTGGTAGTTTCCCGCTCTAGAGAACAAAACTTTTTGCCTTTCTTTTCCAAATTGGCACTATGATTTGATTTTGAATGACTTGAATGAACGTATTCCCCTGAAAACTTGTCTGGTATGGAGCTCCACATATGGCATGGTTATTGCTTTATAGGCAGCATGTGCGAGTGGGACATGCGGCGGGTTTGGGTTGATTGATGGAGTCCCACAATCATAACTATCCCTGGGGCTTTGATTCTCTATTTAAACTTCTCCTCCTTCATCTGCAGTTTCTTGCTTTTTCTTGGGCTCCTACTTCTTCTTCTTCCTCCATTTTCCCATCATCCTCGATCCTCTTTATTCTTGTCGCCCTTGTTCTTTCCATGACTCTTCCGGCCACCGATGCCTTCCATGATCCTCTTTCATCTTTTCGATCTTCTTCTAGAATTTTTCTAGATCAGTCTCTCATCCCTATCCTCTTGACTTTTAGCTTTCTTGCATTGTTTGGGTTACGCCATTCTTCATTTTTGGGCTCCCACCGCCCCTTTCTCTGAGTTCTTTATTGAGAATTTTATTTGATTTAACCTGATATAGATGTCATCCAAAATTTTCTAGTCTAGCAGTTCTAGGAGCTCAGCTGACCCAAACCCCAATAACCTTGAGGTTAGATTGAAAACTGGGCCTAGGGCAGTACCTTGATCAAACTTTACACTAGGGTCTATTCCCTGTTCTTTGACCACTGAAGAGCTATCATTAGTTAGGATCCAATACGGGTGCCTACGAAGTATGAGTTGGAACTTTTTGGTTCGAGTGGTCGGATTTGTGCTTCTCCTCTAGGTCAATTCTGCTTGTACCTAGAGGCCTTTAATGCTAGATTAAGGCTTCTCCTTCTTAATTTTGTTGTAGCCCTTTTTCATTTTTAAACATCTCCCTTGCCTCGGTAGTTCCGAACTCTTTTAAGTTTATTATAGAGTTCCTTGCTCTCTGTATATCCATCGAGGTTCAGCCCACTATTTCTCTTTTTCAAACCTTCTTCACCTTCAAGCATCATCCTACTACTAAGGACTAATGGTATGTTTCATCCCAGTCTGGCAAGAAGAGGTTGCTTAAGGGTGCCCCCTTCTCCATTCATAATTGAAAAGAAAAATTTATCTTTATTTCTTTTCCAACCTTGCACTTAGTACTCCCACCCTAAGGATACCTGAGGGATTCTATTCGTCGAGCCTCGAGGTTAGAGAAAGCAAACCAAGAGTCGATTACAACAATCAAAGGTTACCAAACTCCTATGGTATCTGAGCAAATAAAGAACAAACCTTGTTCAACCTCGGCCTTAGCCCTCTGAATCCAGTAGGTACGCGGTCGGAGTTGGTGGGCTATCCCTTTTTACTTCTTTTTGTTCTTTCTTTTCTAACTATACTTTTTTCTTGATGGCAGAGATGGATTCTAAGGCTGCTAAAATGCTTTCAAAAGGACTCCAAGCTTGCAAAAGGAAAGGTATTACACCTAATGAGCCCGCTGCCAAGAAAGCTAGGGTGAACACCCCCAGCTTTATAGCACCTACTGATGCCACCGCAGCCATCGAGGTCACTACCACCATCGAGGCCACCCCCACCACCATGGTTGACACTGTTGTGGAGGGCTCTATGCCTCCATCGTCCATGAGTCCTCCAGCTGAAGACCTAGCCCCACAGCCTCCTGTTGGAAGGAAAGGAGGGGAGAAAAAGAAGGGAAAAAAGTTTGTCATGAAGGTGCATCATAGGAAATGCCTTGGTGGGTCCAGCAACAATGATGACAATTTGAGAGAAGATTTCTTTGGCAACTTGGTGCTCATCCAGGATCTAACTGATAAGTTCACCATGCTCGAGGTGGTAGACCAAATGGCTGACCTCGACCATATGCAGCTCATCTAGGATTCCCTTGGGACCTTCCTCAAGGTAATTGCCTTATCGATTTTCTTTTTTTTTGCATAACAAAGTCCATCTACTGTAGTCGAATCACCAAATACTCGTGCATATCAAAATAGTGAACCATTTGAGATCAAAGGTGCTGAAGGCTCAGGAGGACCTTCAAGCCAAAGTTGACCACCTTCAGGAGAAGACTGTCGAGGCCGACTATCTTTTAAAGGAGAAGGTAGTTGAGGTCGAAGGTCTCCAGGAGGCACTAAGAAAAGAGGAACTCACCTCAGTAGGGCTGAAGGCTGCTTTAGCCTTAGAGGAGAAGAGAGAGAAGAAAGTCGAGGTTAAGGTCGGCAAGCTGAAGGATCAAGCTTCAAGACAAATCTTGGAGGCGAAGATCCAGGCAGTGGAGGAGTTCAAGATCTCCTCCGAAATGAGGGATCTAAACATTGTGTTTGGCCAGGAGGCCTTTTAGAAGGGATATAAACTTTGCGAGGATGGAGTGGCTGCCAAGTTTCCCAAACTCGATCTCGATTTTTTTTATATGGGAAGGTCTTTGATGAAGAGGCGGGGCCATCCACTGCCATGACCGATCCTTCTCCTGTCATGGCCATCCTCGAGCCCTCTTAATCTACCATTGAGGCACCCAAACCTATATCGAAGCTGGAGGTGGTAGAGAATGCTCCGACCTTGTCTACCACTACTCCAATCGAGGTTTAGAATTTTGAATAGTTGTACTTTTTTTTCCTTTTTCTTGATGTATCATCAAACATTTTGAGAAATAAAAATGAATTTTCTTTTCTTTATACTTGCATTATGATGAATGTTACTCAAAATTCTTTTAGTGACTGAAGTCAAGATCAATCATCTCCTATCGACGCTGAGCCACAATCTGAAGGTATGCCTCTGAGACCGATAGTCAATTGTTTAAAGAGAAAAATCCATGAGCTGAAGAAGAAGTTGAAGAAGATGAAAGTTGAGCTCCAAAGATCTAGAAGAAAATGCTTTGGAGGCGACAATTGAAGTCATTTGCCTTCGCAAGTTGCACATGAAGGATTTCATGAGCTTCAACATTAAAATAGGTAACTTTGAGAGAGAGTTAGCTGAACTTAAAAAAAGTGCCAGTGACAAGTCCTGGGTGTTAACTTCAAAGGTCGGCTCTCTCAATGTTGAGCTCAAGATGGCGAAAGAAAAAATTCATCTATTGGAGGGGAGTTCACTATGGTCTTTCGACAAGGCTTAGTATGAGTGAGATTGGTCGCAAAGGTTCTCTACCATCCAGAAGCAATTGCATGATGCCGAGCTTGCCTATGAGACCTATCAATTGGACCGATGTGAGAGGATATCCTCATTGGAGCAGAAGCTCTACGCTACTAATAGCGAGGTGGCTCAGCTTCAACAATAGCTTATCTATAGTTATCAATCAGGCACCAGTAGGGAGTTGGAAAAGATTGCCTCTCTGAAGAGGATCACGGACGAACTCTCGAAATCAGTTAGGATGGAGATGGCCAAAGTTCAGTGACTGAAGCTTCAGTTGATTTGCAAATAGCAGGCTACCAAGGATGCTGAAGCTAAATCAGAAGTTTTGAGAAAGAGATTGTAGGCATTACAAGAGAACTACCAAAGGGCTGATAAGATGTTTCGTGATAACTTGATAAGAAGAAAAGAGCTCAAGAGGAAGATTGTTAGCCTAAAGGAATCCTTGGTAATGGCTAACAGTCTGAAGTTCGAGGAATCTGATCCTTCTTAGAACTTTAGTTCTCTCTCTCTCTCTCTTTTTGTAAACAATCTTGCAGACCCTTGTTTTGTAATCAACTTCATCTTTAATAAAGCTATGCTTTCTTCAATCATCCTTTTGTTAGCTTGGGTTAAATGTTTGTTAACCTCTTCATTTTCTTCATTTTTCTCTTGTCTTGCATAACTGGGGGTCCTCTCGCGTGTCAGGATGAGGTCCTTTACCTGTTCCAAATACGACTAGCCTTCTTTGTCCCTCTATCAGGATGAGGTTCTCCTCCTATTCCTGATGGGATTGACTTACTTTTGTTGGGACGAGGTCCTCTACCTATTCTTGATGGTGTTGGCTTTCTTTTGTTAGGATGAGGTCCTCCTCCTATCTCTAACAAAGATATAGGAGCACAAAAGGACTGTTGAAAAGCCTCTCTCCTCCTATCTTAAATAACTGGAAGTCTTCATCCATATCAGAACGCGGTTCTTCTCCTATTTTTGATATGGTTGGCCTTCTTTATCCCTCAGTCAGGATGAGGTTCTCCACCTATTTCTAACAGGGTTGGCCTTCCATTGTTAGGACAAGGTCCTCCTCTTATCCCTAATAATGGTATAGGGGCACAAAAGGACTGTTGAAAGGGCCTCTCTCCTCCTCCTATCTTAAATAATTAAAGATCTTCATCCATGTCAGGACGAAACTCTTCTCCTATTTTCAACAAGGTTGGCCTTGTTTGTACCCTTGTCAGGATGAGGTTCTCCTCCTATTTCTGACGAGGTTGGCCTTCCTTTATTAGGGCGAGGTCCTCCTCCTATCCCTAACAAAGATATAGGAGCACAAAAGGACTACTGAAAGGACCTCTCCTCTCCTCCTATCTTAAATAATCTAAGTGTCTTCTTCTCATAAATCTTTTCTTCAAAGATTAGTTCTGAATCTGATCTGAAGAATCTTCAAAATAACTTCTGAAGGCAGCTTGTTCGTCTCACAAACAGCATTGCGTAGATGCTAAACTCTTCACAAATTTAATTAGATCTTCTTCTCTAATTTGTATCCAACTTTTGGCATGTAGAAGAAGGGAAAAGAGAGGATTAGAGAGGACATGGAAGATGGAAGGGGCGACAGCATATGGATGTGGCAATTAGAATTCTTCTAAAGGGCCTTATACATTGGAGTTTTTATACAAGTCCCTTGCGCCATCTAGACTCCAAAGTGATCAAGCAACTTATTTTCTTGATTACCTAGGACTCCAATCTGATTGCCCATGTTGCCAACCTAATCTTTATCAGGTTTAGTCACCCAAAACTCCTCCTAAGTTGGCGAGATGAAAGGATATGGAGGAGCCCATGGTGCATGGGACTCCTCCCTTCAAGAGTTTGATCCAAATCAAACTCTATTAGAAACCCAATCTAGGCACCACAAAAAATCATGAAATTAGGCTGACCCAAATTATGACTCAAAACCAATCACATATCCAAAAATTAGAGCAAAATGATTTCCAAAAAATTTTCTATAAGTCTCTAATCAGGTGACCCTTAATTCTCTCAATTAAGTCAACTTTTGACCCTAGTCCATTCGCACTATGAATGGATTTAATTCCTACAATTAATCTAACCTAGATAGATTCTAGTTAGATAAAAATAAATCCATCCAAAATATATGAATGAGTCAAATCAAATTTGGCTCAATTGCGATAAATCAGAAAGATTATAAAAAGGAGAAAGTCAGGCTCAATCGTGTGCTAGCATGATTACCTTGAACCTAATTGGATGTAATCCAAATCAATCGAATTGGACTAGTTTAATTTATGACATCCAGACTCAAACCCTTATTTATGTGATCTAGTTAGATTTAGTTTCATATGGTAATGAGATATGACGCGATCTCTATCATTGACATCATCAAAATACCTTTCGATGGATCAGAACTTTTCTAATTCATATAATTAGATTGATCGACCATCAAAATCATTCTAATTGCTTTCAAAATCCACCAGTGAAACCTAGTAGTATATGGTGGTAACCTCTCAGAATCGAAACTGAACCTCTCAATGTAGTTATCTGTGTGGTTGAATTCTTCTATCTTGAGCCCTGATAGGATTAGGGTTAATGTGAACTAATCAAACTCAACATCTTTCATATGAATTAATCATTCAATTTGAATCCAATATGAAATCCTAATAAAAACTCTTTCTATCATCTTCACTCTGCCATGGACATGGGCTTAAGAACATAATCTCATGATTATAATAGGGCTACTCCTCATCTACCAAGGTAGATAGATCTTCTATTGGTCCAATCCAATTCCTACAATAAACTTGCTATAGCCAACTTACACCTCAGGATTCTAAATGACTAGAAGATCGAGTTATGGTATAGTCAAACTATAACACCCTCAAGATGAACTACTGATGCACCTCAGGTCAAAGAATCAGACACACCACTATAGCATCGAGCTAGTCATTGATAAGAAGGTAGACTTCCTTATGACTGCTCGAGATGGTCACGCTCAATGCCCTTGTTCTCTAATGAATACCTATACCCTCACTTTGGTGTCTCCACACTATAGATTCAAGATACATCTATCATAAGAAAGCGATCATATACAAACCTTCTAGATCAATCACCATCCTCATGATGATCCTTCGGTCGGAAGCATTTTATGAGTTAATTATGAGAATTCATATATTAAATTTTCAACTCTTGAAAATATAAACTGTCATTACCATTAACTCAAAGGATATATCATAGACACTTTAAATACACACTATGATAGAAAATAATTTTTTTATTAATTTATAGTTAAAATTATAAAATTATTCTTAGAAGTGTATTATAAGTGTTTAGCCACTCTGGCTTGTAGGGCACACATCTAACACACCCCTCCTCTTGTCTTAAATAATCGAAGGTTTTTATCCATGTCAGGACGAGGTTCTCCTCCAATTTTTGACATGATTGGTCTTCTTTGTCCTCCTATCAGGATAAGGTTCTACTCCTATTCCTGATGGAATTGGCCTTTCTTTATTAAGGCAAAGTCCTCCTCCTATCCCTAACAAAGGTATAGGAGCTTAAAAGGGCCATTAAAAGAGTCTCTTTCCTCCTCCTGTCTTAAATAACTAGTGTGTGAGCTCAGAAGTGCTACTCCCAAGTCTTGAAAATATGAGAAGATAGGTCATGGAAAGATGAAAGCAAGTCAAAAGAGAAATTAGCTCTCCTAGCAAAGTTGAGAAACTGGATTGGCTCACCCTGAGACTGAGTTAAGCTAAGTTGAAAACTGGGCTAGCTCAGTCCTGAACTGGATTGGCTAGGTCCTAGAGAAAGATTTAGATAGAAAGCAATATTTTTGGGCTGTTGGCATGGTATACAATTGAGTCGGCTCAGTTTGAGACTGAGACGACATAATCATAGGTTAGCCGCCTCAGTCTGAAAATGGGCTAGCTCAATTTTTGTGGGTTATTATTTTATGTACGTGGGTTGTTTGGATTTGAAAAGTTTTTCTATGAGCTTGGGCTTGACCATTTGTAAAATATATATACCAAAAATAGGTCAAAGTTGATATAGTGCTAAAATATATATTGAATAAAAGCTCTTTTCTCCCAGAAATCTCTTCTTCACTTCTTCTTTATTTCTTGAATTATTTGATCATGCTTCTGTATTAATCTCTGAGAGATTTTTTCTTGTTGCTTGGCTAATCATCAGTGGTCATGCCAATCCATGTGGGAAGAGCCCGTATTCTCGATATTTGGTATCAGAGTGGTGTTGCATGGAAGGAAGGAAGACACCTAAGGTTTATTACATCCAGGATCTGTTGGACAAAGTTTTATCCTATATCTTCTAGTTTGCTTCATGGTTGTCTCTAGATTGAGATGGATATTATTTACATGAAGGAATGGTGATATAGAAGTTTGGAAAGAGGATCTAGGGCTAGTTAGATCTTCTTTAAAGGATAGTTTTATGGATGTGTGTGATCGTGAAGGGTGTTAGGGATCTGTTCTTGAGTTTTTTGAAGCATGGGATCAAGTGGATTCAAGATGAATTTTAAGAAGTTTGATGGCAAGAGAAACTTTATCCTATGGTAGCAAAGAGTAAAGAACTTGTTGGTTCAGCAAAGGATCTACAAGGTCTTGACAAAAGAAAAGCCAGAAAAGATCAGTGCTGAGGATTGAGAAGAGTTAGAGGAAATTACTTTTAGCACCATCCGGATGTATTTAGCCGATCAGATTTTGCCTGAGGTTTGTATAGAAACTATGGCAAAGGGGCTCTAGGACAGACTAAAGAACACATATATGGGAAAGAACATGATGAATAAGCTATGGTTGAAGATACAGTTGTATAGTCTGAGGATGCCCGAAGGCAGAGATCTTGTTGCACATATCCAAAGGTTCAATCAAGTGTGTTCTAAGGTGATGTGTTAGGATGTGAAGATCAATGAGGTGGATCAGGAATTGCTGCTATTATGTTCTCTCTCAAGTTCGTATGATGGTCTCATAACAACTTTAGTTTATGAAAAGGAGATTCTAAACTATGAAGAGGTTATTGGTGTGCTCAGATCAAATGAGCAAAGAAAAAAGATCTGCAAGGGAGATCCTAAGTCTGAGATCTTGGTTATGAACGAAAGATATGGAAGATTAAAGGAGATGATAAGAAAAAAATCCAAGGGTAGGTCAAAGTCTTATGATTAGAAGAAGATGATATTGAAATGTTATAAATATTATCAATCTGAACACTTGAGGAGAGATTGTCTCCTTTTGAGATCAAAAAAAAGAAAGGCTAGTAAGAAAGATGATACAGCTTTTGTGAGCAGTGGAGAAGACCTACTAGTTGTATCACATCGATCCATAAAGTGTGATACTATGTGGATATTGGATTCAGCATGCTCGCACCACTATACTTCTCATCGAAAGTGGTTTGCTACCTACCAGAAGGCTGATGGTGAAAGTGTCAGCCTTGGAGTTGATCATCCATGCAAAGTAGCTGAAATTAGCTCAATTAGGATGAGGATGTATGATGGGATCATTCGTACATTATCAAATATCAGGCATGTATCAGAGTTAAAAAAGAATTTGATTTTTTTGGACTACTTGGAGGAGCAGGGTTATGCTTTTAGTAGCCAAGCTGGGAGTGGATGTCTGAAAATTTCCAGAAAAGCTTTGATAGTGATGAAAGGTAGAAGACTGAGCAACAATCTTTATAGAATGAAAGGCTCAATGGTAAATGATAGTGCAGAGTTGCTAGCAGCGACACAGGAGGCGCAGATTTTATATCGACTGTGGCACTATCGGATGGGTCATATGAGTAACCGTGGGCTTACTGAACTAAGCAGAAGAGGTATGATCCAAGCCCTGAAGAAGGAGGGCAAAGATCTTTTGTGAGTCGTGCATCTTTGGCAAACAGCATAGGATGAAGTTTGCTAGAAGTACCAAGTGCAGTGAAGAAGTGCTGGATTTAATATATTCGGTTGTGTGGGGACCAGCTCTTGTATCAGCTAGAGGTGGGGCAAACTACTTTGTCACTTTCATTGATGATTTCTCAAGGAAGGTATGGTTTTATCTGATCAGAGAAAAATCAGAGGTGTTTGCCCAGTTCGGAGCCTAGAGAGCTATAGTATAGAAGGCGTCAGAGAAACGGGTGAAGTATCTGAGGTCGGACAATAGAGGAGAGTATACTAGCCTAGAGTTCAGGAGGTACTGTGAGAAAAATGGCATCAAACGTCATTACATGGTGAAGATGACTGCCTAATAGAATGGTATCATGGAAAGGATGAATCGAACACTGATCGACAAGGCATGGAGTTTGAGGCTGCAGACATCACTCGCAAAGTTCTTTTGGGGTGATGCTTTAATTTTTCTTGTTTTCTTGTGAATAGATCCCCTTATTATAAGCTGAATGGAGGCATTCTAGAGGAGGTCTGGAGTGAAAAGAAGGTGGAGCTTGGCCATTTGAAAGTCTTCGGTTGTACAGCCTATACACATATGGGACAACCAAAAAGAGCAAATTAGATCCGAAATCTCAAAAGATGACATTCATAGGGTATCCATAGGGAGTCAAGGGGTACCTGCTGTGGGACTCTCAAGCATAGAAATCAGTGATCAGTAGGGACATTATCTTTGATGACAAGAGCATCTTGAGGAGGTCTGGGATAGATGAAACAAGAAAAACAAAGGTGAACAACGGTGGCCAGTCAGAGAATGATGGCATGCAGGTTACGTCCACTTACAAGAGTGTTCTTGTAGAGGTGGAGCTGGGCAAAAAAGTATTATCTCAGATTGAAAATCAGCACAGAGGATCGACAGTTCAGATAGATGTATAGGAGCAGCCGTAGACATCAGGCAAAGATGTGCCAGTGGGAGTGGCTTTGCACAAGCCCCAACATACTATTAGGAGATCGATCAGATATGGCATTGATGAGGTTATCTCTTATGCACTCATCACTGCTAATGGAGATCTAGAGAATTATGCTGAGGCCATGGAGAGTGAGGATCATGATTCATGGATATAGGCCATGATGGAGGAGATGGAATCACGTAAGAAGAATCAAACATGGCAGCTGGTGGATCTTTCAAAGGGTGCTCGACCTATTGGCTCAAAGTGAATATTCACAAAGAAAAAAGCACCTTCAGAATAAGGAGGAGTTAGATTCAAAGCAAGATTGGTAGCAAAGGAATACTCACAAAAGGAAGGGATTGACTACATAGTAATTTTCTCTCTTGTGGTGCATCATACATCTATTCGAGTTTTGCTATCACTGGTGGCACAGCATAACATGGAATTGGAATAGATGGACGTGAAGATGGCCTTCCTTCTTGGAACTTTAGAGAAAAGAATCTACATGCCAGATGGTTTCATGGAGATCGGACAGAAAGAAAAGATGTGTTTACTCAAGAAGTCTTTGTATGGCTTGAAATAATCTCCTCGTCAGTGGTATCGAAGGTTTGATAGCTTTGTCTTGAGCCTAGATTTCAATAGATGTGAACATGATTATTGTGTCTACATCAAGAATATAGATGAGGAGGATGTCCTATACCTATTATTATATGTAGATGATATGCTCATAGCCAGTAGAAGCATGGATGCTATGAAAAGGTTAAAAATGGCATTAACATCTGAGTTTGAGATGAAAGATTTTGATCCAACTGCCAAAATTCTTGGAATGGAGATTTGTAGAGATAGACGTAAAGGAGTGCTCCATTTGTCATAAGAAAAGTATGTCTAGAAGGTTTTGGAGAGGTTTGGGATGGAGAAGGCCAAACCTGTAGAGATGCCATTACCAAGCCATATGTCTTTCTCCAAGTTATAGAGCCCCCAATCAAAATAGGAGAGAGAGTACATGGAATGAGTCCCTTATGCAAATGCTGTAGGCAGTGTGATGTACACTATGGTGTGCTGTAGATCAGATATAGCACGTGCAATGAGCATGGTTGGTAGATACATGGCTAACCCTAGGAAGGAACACTGGGAAGCATTGAAATGGATATTGAGATATCTGCATGGAACAAAAAATTATGGTTTGGTGTTTGGTGGGCAGGCAAAAGAATTTGGAGAACAATCTGTGAAGATGTGTGAAGGTTTAGGTCCTCTGAAAGGATTTGTTGATGCAAATTATGCTAGTGATATTGATATAAGGAGGTCTACTATTAGATACCTCTTCTGTGTATATGGTGGATCGGTATCTTGGAGATCAACCCTTCAGCCAATCATGGCCTTGTCTACCATAGAGGTCGAGTACATTAGGATAACGGAGGCTACAAAGAAAGCTCTTTGGCTTAGGAGGCTGATTGATGAGTTGGGGGTGGAGCAGAGTAAGGTTACACTATTCACTGATAGTCAGAGTGCTCTATTGTTGGCATAGAACCCATTCTATCATGCACGCATAATGCATATAGATGTGAGGTACCACAGGATCAGAGAGCTGGTGGATGAAGGTGAACTAAAATTGATGAAGGTCCATACCAAGGAGAATCAATCTAATGTACTCACGAAGGTACTCCCTAGAGATAGCTTTCAGAGATGTGTATCATGAATGGATCCATTGAGAAGAGAAGAGTTCACAAACACTTAGAAGCAACAAGGTGGAGAATGTGATTCCAAGTCTTGGAAACATGAGAAGACAAGTCATGGGAAGATGGGAGCAAGTTGGAAGAGAAATCAGCTCTTCTAGTAAAATTCAGAAACTGAGCCGGCACACCTTGAGACTGAGCTAGCTAAGTTAGGAACTGGGCTAGCTCAGTCCAGGATTAGGTTGGCTAGGTCTCAAAGAAAAATTCAGACAGAAAGCAGCATTTTTGGACTGTTGGCATGGTACACAACTGGGTCAACTCAGTCCTAGATTGAGCCGACCCAGTCACGGTTAGCCGACTTAGTCTGAAAGGACTGAGCCGACCCAGTCACAGGTTAGCCGACTTAGTCTGAAACTAGGCCAGCTCAATTTTTGTAGGTTATTATTTTGTGTACGTGGGTTGTTTGGGTTTGCAAAGTTTTTCTATGAGCTTGGGCTTGATCCTTTGTAAAGTATATATATTGGGAATAGGTCAACATTGTAATGGTGCTGAAATATATTGAAAAAGCTCTTTTCTTCCGAAAATCTCTTCTTCTGTTCTTTCGTATTTTCTGAATTGTTTGATCATCCTTCCACATTAATCTCTGAGAGGTTCTTTCTTGTTGCTTGGCTAATCACTAGCAGCCACGCCGATCCATGTGGGAAAAGCACATATTTTTGACACAAAATAAGTTATGCCATTTCCAATGCTCGGATGAGGGATAGGATCTCAGCCATCGATCATGTATTGTACATGATCGAGATGATTGAGCAGCTTAGCAAGCTGGGCTTTTTCCTGCACGAGCAGCTCGGTAAGGATGCGATCATTAATTCCTTGCCTAAGTCCTTCCTCCCCTTCCTAACTCATTTCAGAATGGCAAAGCCTGTAGTCAACTACCATGGATTGTTGGGGTTGCTGCAGAACTTTGACAAGGATCACCAACTCTACAATAAGATGGTGAATGTAGTGGGAGGGTCTTCTTCTGGTCGTCGACCCTTTGAGAAAGGGAAGAAGAATAAGAAGAAGAAAAATAAGAAGGTGCAGCCAAACACCACGATGACTACACAGGATCGGACCAAGAAGCGCAAGCCTGATTAGAGCCAGGTAGAATGCTTCTTCTACAAGAAGCAGGAGCACTGGAAGATGAACTATGCTCTCTACATTGCCTTCCTGGACCCGAACAGGTTGAGGAAGTAGCAAATGGTTACTGGGCAAGTAATTATATGATAACACCTTACAATTTTTTCTTATTTGATTCTACTGCCTGGGTATTAGATACTAGAAGCCCATATCATATTTGTAATTTCATGCAAGGCTTGCAGGTCAGTAAGTGATTTGATCAAGATGAGAGGTTCCTGAATGTTGGAGATGGAAGACAAGTTCCAATTCTAGCTTTAGGAATCATGAACCTTGTAACCAATTCAAATAAAGTTATTCATAATAAATGTCATTATTGTCCCACTTTTTTATTGAATGTCATTTTTGTAGGCCTTCTGGCCTTAAATGATTTTGAAATATCAATAAAAAAAATTTTTGTAATGTCATTTTGAATAGTGTTATAATTTTGATTGGGCAATTGAATAACAAAATTTATTTACTTTCTATGTCTATTAACGTGATTCAATCATTCGATAAATGCCCTAAAATTAGTGATGTGTCTGATGTCTACCTTTGGCACTGTAGGCTAGGTCATATTAGCAAGAATAGAATTAATAGATTAGCTTAAGAAAGAATTCTTTAGGTTAGTAATTGTGAATCACTTCCGATCTGTGAGTCCTATCTTCTTGGTAAGATGACCAAGTCACCTTTTACTAGAAATGGTGAACGAGCTACTGAACTTCTAAGTCTATTACATTTAGATGTATGTGGACCCATGAGCTCAAGTGCCAAAGGTGGATATTTCTACATCATATCCTTTACAGATGATCTATCGAGGTATGGGTACATCTATTTAATAAAGCATAAGTTGGAGTTGTTTGAAATGTTCAAACTATTTCGAAATGAGGTAGAAAAGCAAATTGAAAAGAGTATTAAAACTCTTCGATCTGACCAAGGGGGTGAGTACCTTTCCATTGAGTTTTTGACATATCTTGGAAAGAATGGGATTCTCTCCTAATGGATCCCTCTTGGAACACCACAACATAATGATGGTCCGAAAGGAGAAATCGAACCCCATTGGATATGGTTCGATCTATGATAAGATTTGCTAGTTTGTCAATCTTCCTATGGGGATATGCACTCGAGTTTGCTAGTTACATTCTAAATAGGGTTTCGAGTAAATCTGTTAATAAAATACTATATGAGATTGTGAGGATTTGTGGTGCTCCTAAGTCTTGGAAGGCCATGGGAGGAGTCACGGTGTTGGCTCCAGAGATTCCAGGGGCTTGTTGGTGCTTCGAAAATCCAAGATACAAGGTGAAGCAAGGAACCAAAGCTGGAGAATCAAGACTATAGAAAGAAAATTTTTTGCAGGTTAGCCGGCTCAGTTTAAAACTGGGTCGGCTAAGTCTCAGAGCACAAGCAAAATAGAGAGCTATGCATTTGGGACTGCTGGCACAGCACAGAATTGGGCCGGCTCAGTTTCAGACTAAGCCAACCTAGTGGAACTTAGCCGGCTTAGTGCTAAGATTGAGCCAACTCAGTGTGCGGGCAGAGTTATGGAAGGGTCTATTTTGGGTTAGGCTCTGGGTTGATCCTAGGGCTCTTAAGGCCTGGTTTGAGAGGTCTTAAGGGGGCTAATTCATGTATGGATCGGGTCTAGATCCAAAGGATGAAAGCATGGAGACATGGGTGAACATGGGCTCGATGAGTGCTTTCATGTATTGGATTAGTCGAAGAGTTTTTTGGTTTGGCCTAATGGCTATGTATAAATATATAGGCTGTATTAGAATTTCATAATACTGTGGAATACAGACATTTTCTCCCTCAACTCTCTTCTTCTCTTCTCTCTAGAGTTGCTGCCCTAGGGTTCTTGAAGAAGGCCTAGAGAAGTGGGGCATCTTCCTCAAGGCCAAAAAGGGAGGTGCTCCATCATAGATCCAGGTGGGGGATCGGTGGTTTGCTGCCCATAGAGAACATCACAGGTTCTTTTAGGTCCGTGCTAAAGATCAGGAGCTTCCGCAACATGGTATCGATGTTTGTGATGTCAAGGATGATTGGTATTCGAGCAATATCATGGGTCTATAATTTGATATCAGAGCTAGGTAATGCCTGGAATATTGTAGATGACAACATGGTATTAGAGCCTGATGGTGCATGGAACGGAAGGAGAAGTCATACAAGATGAAATTAGAAATCTGCATAAGGATTCCATGGTATGTCTCAAATCTACCTTGTTATTGTTGTGGTTTGGCCAATCGGGAGCAGCGGGTTGAAGGTGGAGGTTGAGAGGATTAATGAAAAGGATTTTTTTTTAGGATGAAAGAATTTGGTGCATGATTTGCTGATCGATCTTGGTGGAAAGGCTGGGGTATATGATGGTTATGTGACAGGCAGGGAGCACTGGAGTGCTATAGTAGTGTCTCCATGAAGATGCAGGACTGAGAGAGACTCAGCGATGCGACAGCTAAGGAAGGTATATCAGTAGAGAGCATCAGAATTCTCTAGGAAGATTGGCAGTGTAGGGCTATTGAAGAAAGGTTTTCCAAGGAATAATGATCGAAGAAAGGCTGATGAAGCGACTATATGTCCTTCGATGTTAGAAAGGTGGGGAAGTAGTCGGAGGTGCATTCAGCTGTTCAACTAGAGCATGGATTTATGGAGCTTTGGGAGTTATGGAGATGGATGATCCATGGAGGTCCAGTAGGTTAGGGTTGGATGACTGTAGAGTGGCGTAAAGATGAGTTAGGGAGCACTGGAGTGCTACAGAAGCGCTATCCTAAAGGCACAAGGGCTGAGAGAGGCTCGACGATGCAACAGTCGGGGAGTGTCTCTCAATAGATGATGTCAGGGGCTTCTCAGGAAGATCGGGAGTAGGTCTTAGGGAGTGACAAGAGGTCTCTAGCAGTTGGGAGTATCATGGATCGGGTTTCTTCTGCAAGGGCATCAAGAAGAGTCATAGTTCAGGTGAAGGATGATTTTTTGGGTGCAATTGAAGCGATGGCTAGTGTAGGAGAAGAAGATAGGGATTAGGATGAAATTTCCTAGGGTTCAGTCGCTAGTTTCAGAAGAGTTGGATGAGCTCTTAAGTTTTGGAGGTGCCTGCGGATTGTGGAGGTATTTGAGATGACTTTAAAGAGGGCCATAGAGTATGGAGGATTCGAAGGGGCAGCGATGGTGTTCGAGGTATAGTGGTAGGCTCAATAGTGCAGCATTGAGTGGTTGGCCTCAAGGGACTCAGTGATAGAGTCAACTTCTACGGCATTAGATGGACTTTAGATATAGGTGGAGCTCCACAGTGGTGGCTTCACAAGTGGAGAGAAAATTTGGCATGAGTTCAGAGCATCGGTAATGCATGGTTCCAGATGGATCGGTATGTGCAGATTGACAAGTATAGCTCTGAGGAGATTGTGTCAGGTGGTACAACATGTGCTAGTGCAGAAATGCTGTAGGTTCTCCAGGGAAGTCCAAAAAAAGTGATGCAGCTACTAAGCAGAAGGGATCGTATAATTTCAGGATGGTGCAAAGAAGCAAGCATAGATCTTCAGCGGTGGAGGTGGTCATCCCAAAGGCCTCAAGGATGCACAGCAGCTGAAGAGGATTGACGAAGGAGATGTTTGCACAGGTGCTGTCAAGTGCATAGGGATAGTGGGATCGTGCAAGAGGTCATTGTCGAGAGATTTTCCAAGGCTTGGAGCACCAAGGTGGAGATTGTGAGGATTTATGGTGCTCCCAAGCCTTGGGAGGCCATGAGAGGAGTCATGATGTTGGCTCCGAAGATTTTAGGGGCTTGGTTGGTGCTTCGAAAACCTGGGACACAAGGTGAAGCAAGAAATCAAAGCTGGGGAATTAGGACTGCAGAAAGAAGATGTTTTATAGGTTAGCTGACTCAGTCCAAAATTGGGTTGGCTAAGTCTTAGAGCACATAAAAAATAGAGAGTTGTGCATTCAGGACTATTGGCATGGCACAGAACTAGGCCGACTTAGTTTTAGACTGAGCCAACTCAGTGGAACTTAGCTGGCTCAGTGCTGAGACTAAACCGACTTAATGCATGGCAGAGTTACGTGAGGATCCATTTTGGGCTAGGGTTTGGGTTGATCCTTGGGGTCTTAAGGCCTGGTTTGAGAGATTTTAAGGTGGTTAATTCATATATAGGTCGGATCTAGATCCAAAGGATGAGAGCATGGGAGATATAGGTGTACATGGACTCGGTGAGTGCTTTCATGTATTAGGTTAGTTGGGGAGTTTTTTGGTTGGGCCTAATGGCTATGTATAAATACATAGGCTATATTATGGTTTCATAATGCTGTGGAATACATACCTTTTCTCCCTCAACTCTCTTCTTCTCTTCTCCTTAGAGTTGCCACCCTAGGGTTCTTGAAGAAGGCCTAGAGAAGGAGGGCATCTCCCTCAAGCCCAAATAGGGAGGTGCCCCATCACAGATCCAGGTGGAGGATCGGTGGTTTGCTATCCATATAGAACGTCACAGGTTCCTTCAGATCCATGCTAAAGATCAGGAGCTTCCATAATATGGTATCTGTGCTTATGATGTCAAGGATGATTGACGTTCGAGCGATATCATGGGTCTATAATTTGGTATCAGAGCTAGGTGATGCCCGAAACGTTGTGGATGACAATATAGATAGGGTGTAAACCAATGCTTTCACACCTTAGGGTTTGGGGGTGTCCGGCTTTTGTCAAACATTTAATGATAGACAAGCTTGGACCTAGGTCTGATAAATAGAGTTTTATAGATTACCTAAAAGAAATCAAAGGGTACTACTTCTACCTTGCTGATGAACAAAAAGTATTTGTCATTCTTAAAGCAGTTTTTTTAGAAAAGGAGTTTCTTAGTGAAGGAACTAATGCCTCTAAGGTCGAACTTGATGAAATACGATAGGTGGAAGAATAAACATAAGTTGTTGGACCTAAGTTGGATCTAATTAGATCAGTCCCAGGACCCATTGTATATGCACCCTTAAGGTAATCTGATAGAGTATCACATCAATCAGACAGATACTATGATTTTTTGGTCCAGGATGGGGATCCTATCAAACTCGATGAGAAGGACCAGGACCCAATTACCTATATGGATGCAATACAAAGATCCAACTCTGAGAAATGGCTTGAGGCCATGAAATTCAAAATTGAATCCATGAAGGTCAACGATGTATGGATATTAGTGGATGATAAGAATGCGATGTTGTCGTTAAGACACCATGTTTATCAGTTTAACCCGACTACTTAAAATAATTAAAAATCTATAGATAGCAGTGAGTCGGATCGATTCCACAGGGAAGGTAGTGTTTTTATATTTGAAATCTTTGATTTTACAAAAGAGAAAGAAAAGAGAAGAGTTTTGGGATCAAAAGTGAAGTCGAAAAATAAAAAGTAAAAATTAAAAGGTGTAGGAATTTAAACTTGATACTAAGATCTACAAGTTAGATCTTAGCATCTACTTGCAATAAAATAAAAAATAATAATTAAAATATAAAAATTAAATTATAATAAAAATAAAAAGCTAAAATTAAAATGCAATAATAAAATTTTTATTAATTAAAATTTTAGAATTTAAATACATAAAATTAAAAAAAAAAATAAAATAAAATAAAATAGCCTGATCTCTGATCTTAGATCAGCATGGGTTGAAAGATGGTGTAGAAGCCCAGCTTTTCCTCTCGGTACTAGTTGCCTCGAAGCAACCATTAACCTAGAACCTAGCTTCACCCTGTACCAAAGCTTCACCTTAATCGAAGATATTGATTTTTGAAAGCCTGGAGTCCTTTTTATAGAGCTAGGGAGACTAGATATTTTTTTCTGGAGGCAATGTGGGACTAAGGGTTGCTTTAATCATGAAAATAGGAAGAAATCCAAGTGAAATTTGGATTAAAATAGCTCCTGTTGAGTTCTTTTAATTCTGACCATTAGATGGTGATCCAATGCTTCCAAAAATATCGAAAATGGACGTGTAATGGCCCAGATCAAGTCAGATTAATTTCTAACCATTGGATCGCACTTGATGGAGGAATTTAGGCCATTGATCATGCGTTTGAGAGTTTGATCACCGCTGGGAGCCTTCTAAACCATCGGATCGAAGCTGGAATCAAGTGCTGCCATTCGATGGCGATTCAGGTGAAATCAGCAACCGAAATAAAACCTTGCCCGTTCGATCTTGACCGTAAACAACCACCAACGCACGATCGCGCATTTACTATTCCCATGGACTATGTGGACTGGCTACATCATGCACCACAAGCAATCAGCACATTTTATTGATAGATGAAAAGACCAAAATGCCCTGTGAGCCACGATGAATTTTTTGTAAACCCTTTAAGGGTCTAGGTCCACCACATGGCCAGCTCTGATTCGTCGGTGTCTGTTGAGCTGGCGGTCCACACTGTGCTATAGATCGGTTGATGGTTTTTGAGCTTGAGTTAGCTAGCGTGGATGGCTTGGCTTGGTGGCTTGGCTTGCAGAGCGGGCTGAGCCATTTTCTTTTTTATTTAAATTTTATTTTTTTTATTTCTTTAGAAATTCATATCTTTTCCATTTTAGCTTCATTTTGCTTCAAACTTATTTTGTTATGATCAAAAAAATAAGCTCTTTCCATTGATTATAAAATTTTATTTTTTAATTTTATTATTTTTTAATTAATTTTTTTTAATTAATAAAAGTATGAATTTCTTAAAAATTATATATAAATTAATCATTAATTCTTAAAGATTAATATGAATTAATTGATAAATTAATACTTTTATTGGTGAATTTATGGTACTTATCAAACCCCCCAATTAAAGCTTTGCTCGTCCTCGAGTAAAGAAAGGATTTAGTTTTAAATATCTTTTAACTTTAGAGTTTCGAATTTTACCTAAGCAGTTTTCAAAATGGCCATTGATATTTAGTAGAGCTTAAATGAGACATATCATTGGGGTATTAATACTTATCAATAGAAAAATTAAGTAAAGAACATTAAATTTTTTTGAACTTTTTCTAAATTATCCCACCTTTTATCTCTGATTTGTCTAAACTTTCATATAGGCAAGTGTATTGCTACTTCCATCCTTCATTTATTAATTTTTATTTTTATATTGCCCACTTTTTGATGCGAATATCATTGCTTACTTAGGCAACGGGACCCGGTTACTTGGTGGGAAACCAATGTTTTTTTTTTTTTTTTTTTTTTAACATTGTACCACTATTGAGTGTCTTAACTCCTTTAAGCTTTCTATTTGATCCATGTAGCGAGTCTTGGGCCAATGACTCCCAAACCAGTTGGCTTTAGGGCACTAGGTATAGAATACCCCTCGGGCTTACTAGCTCGAATCAAATAGGCTACGAGTTAAGACTAGCTTTACAACGAGCTTCTTTGCCCTTCCCACCTTTTGATGCGAAACTCAATGCTTGCTTAGGCAAAGAGGCCCGGTTACTCAGTGAGAAGTACTTGGAAACTATTTTATTAAAATAAATTTTTATATGAAGAAATGTATAGTTACCCTACACAAGCCTATAAAAAGTAGACTTTTCTTTGATGCTAGTAGAAATAATTAGAAATGCTCCAAGGAAAAAATTTTTATGTTCTAGACTTAACTCTTTATTGAATTTTCTTAATACTTGATTCCTCAATATCTCACAGATTCTCTGATCTGTGTATCAATTTTCTTTTAAAAATGCTTAGTTTAATTCGATTCTTAAGCATAATCAGGTATCTAAATACTAAATACTAACTTTTTCGAGGACTTAAAATTTTAAAATTTTTATTTTTCTCTCCCCCCAACTTAATCGACATTGTCCTCAATGGAGAAGAAAAAATAAAGGATGTAATAAAGAACATGGAAGAATACACCTAACTCAGACTATTTATTTATTTTTTTTTTGGTCCAGCACATGCCTTTACAAATTTGAGCTCTCCCTCCAACTTATTCAAATTATCCTAAAAAAAAAATAAACTAAAAAGATAAATTAGATAAAAACTAAATATTGGGTTGCCTCCCAACAAGCGCTAAGTTTACCGTCTTCAGCCAGACACAATGTAGCTCACTATCCTGTGTCGAATATTGGATTGACAAATTTCCAATGGTTTTGGATTGCCAATCTCAGAAAGTTGATTTGATTTTTAATCCCATTATTGATATATTCACTGTTAATTTTTGGGATATAATTTTATGATTCCATTCTCAGACCCATGTTTATTAAGAATTACTCCTATTTGTTCTTCTAAAATGCTCATGAATGGAGTTTTAGGAGTTAAGTTTGATTCAATGGGTGCTGGAATGGTGACTAAAGGCGGTTTTAATTCTGGAGGTAAATTAATGTGATCCTGCTTAAACAACTCCATTGATATTTCATTACATGCCTTTTGATTTTTATAAGAAGAACCAGCTTCTAGGGTTGAAGGGAATAGGACATTAGGTTTATAAGTCTCGGGTAAATCATCTATTCTCTTTTTCCCTTATTTCTATCTCATTTAAACTGGAACTAGCATCAGTACTAATTCCTGGCTTGGGTTCTTCTATGTGGTTAGTCTCAGTACTAACCAGTTTCTCTAAATTTTTATTTTGGCTAGCATCAGTACTAGCCTCTCTCACCTGGTCTTGGTATGGGTCCATAAGAATCCTATAGCTTTTAAGTTCAGGAATTACTTTGGTATTCTCAAATTGGGGATTCTTAGATGAAACATTAGATTGATAATTTAATCCAGGTGGTTGGTGGTCATTAGGTGGGTTGTTTGAAATTGGTAGGTTCGGTAGTTGATCTAGTTCTCTCCTCATGTTAGACTCAACTAATTATCCTATTTGAGCTTCTAGTCTGGCGATAGATTGCTGTTGAGTTAGAATTAATTGTTGAAGTTGGTTAAATCTATCATCAGCTAGATTGGTCTGTTGAGGAGGTGGGTATGAAGGCTGATTATAATATGATGGCTGGTTAAACTGACTAGGCTGACCATTATTATAGGCATAATTTTGATATTGGGGCCTATTTTGCTCAAGTTTTGAAGGTAAAATTTGGGTCTGAGCCTGAGTCTGTTGGGATGTCCAAGAAAATTATGAAAAATTAAAGTGGTTGCTCCAATCTGAATTATATGAATTTGAAAATGGGTCATTAATCAATTTGGAGTATCCTTGAGTAGCTTGAACTTGTTCTTGGATAAAAGGTGATGGAAACTGTGCAGTCATAGGATATTCACTTACATGATGGGTTGGACTAGCACAGATTGAATAACTCTCCTGATAATTAGAAGATGATGTAAATTATGCAGGAGATTGTTGACCTAGGGTTAGGAGTTGATCTATTTTCTGAGCAAGAAGGTCAACTTTATCTAATTTTTGGACTATTAGATTTATATTAGCCATTTGATTATTATGTTTAATGTGAATCAACCATTCAATTAAGTTCAACTAAATCAGAAAAAGTAATTTCCTACCGTATGCATGTATTAGTGCAACCCTAATGTATTGGTTCAAAAATTTTTAGAATATTTTTTTTAGAATTTTTTTTATTATTTTATTATATTAAAAATTAATTTTTTTAATTATTATTTATTTAATTTTAATTTAATTTAATTTAATTAATTATTTTTTTAGTTAGTTAAATTTAATTTTTATTTTATTTTATTTTTAGAGGAGAAAGAAGAAGAAAGAAAGAAGAGTTCTAAAGAAGAGGTCCTAAGGAGTCCTAGAACTAAGAAGAGAAGAGAAGAATTAGGTTTAATTAGGTTTGATGTTGGTTAGCAATCAAGTTGGTCAATCAATCCTGACTAAGGGTTATCCTAGATCTAGACAGCTCCTAACTGCCAAGGTCACCTTCAAGCCCTCCAAGTGTAGGATTAGCCAATCAACTAGCCAGGTAAGTGTAAGGTCGGTGGGAGTCCCCCCGTTGCTTGCCTTAGACACCAATTATGCTTGGCCAGGTAAGCGAACGGAACCAATTAGAAACCACCTTCCTTCGGGCCCAATCATCCCTGAACCACTTTCCTAGACACCAGTCAAATTGACTTATCCTAACCCGGTTCAACTCTTAGGATTCCTTATCCTATTGAGCTCGAGTTCCTAGGGTTGATGTCTAATTGATTTTAAAATTAAAGGCTTAGGTCAATGCAGGATGCTGGTTGGTTGTTTGTGGGCTAAGGAAGGGTGATCAAATCCCCACCTTATCTTGTTTAATTGGGTTGTGCCCTTAATTTGATTTAATATGAATATGCACACAAAAAAAAAATTTCAATCAAAGGGTTCTATGCAATTTAAACTAGATGCATGCAACTAATTAAATTATGAAAAGCTTACCTTACCTCAAGCAATCACCAAAAAAGAAATAAAAATAAAAATAATATGATGCATGCTCTAAGTAATTAGGATTTCTAAACTTATCATGAGATTTTTAATTAGATTTAAATGAATATTTTTTAAAAAAATTAATTTAAAAATAAAATAAATAAATAAATAAAATAAAAAGGAAAGAGAACTAGGGTTAGGATTGATCTCACCAAGCAAAGCTCCTAGTTCTTTTGTTCTTTAATCTATTTTTCTATAAAATAATAAAAAATATTAGCAAGTAATATTTATAAGAAAATAAAAATTTTATTTATAATTTATAGAAAAATCAAAGAGATCAAAAATTTAATGTCCGTGCCTTTCCTTGTAACGGTGCCAAAAACTTGATACATTTGTCGAAATTATTTTTAATTTATTTAAAATTAATCAAAAAAATTAAAATCAAAAATCAAAAATAATCCTCGGTAATGGTGCCAAAAACTTGTTAGAATTGTGATGTTGTCATTGAGACACCGTGTTTATCAGTTTAATCTGACTTCTTAAAATAATTAAAAATCCATAGATAGCAGTGAGTTGGATCGAATCCACAGGAAAGGTAGTATTTCTAGATTTGAAATCTTTGATTTTATAAAAGAAAAAGAAAAGAGAAGAGTTTTGGGATCAAAAGTGAAGTCGGAAAATAAAATGTGAAAATTAAAAGGTGCAGGAATTTAAACTTGGTACTAAGATCTACTAGTTAGATCTTAGTATCTACTTGCAATAAAATAAAAAGTAATAATTAAAATATAAAAATTAAATTATAATAAAAATAAAAAGATGAAATTAAAATATAATAATAAAATTTTTATTAATTAAAATTTTAGAATTTAAACATATGAAATTTAAAATAAAATAAAATAAAATAAAATAGCCTAATCTCTGATCTTGGATCGACATGGGTGGAAAGATGGTGTAGAAGCCTAGCTTTTTCTCTCGGCACCAGTTGCCTCAAACTAGCCATTAACCCAGAGCTTGGCTTCACCCTGTACCAGAGCTTGGCTTCACCCTATACCCAGAGCTTGGCTTCACCCTATACCAAAGATATTGATTTTTGAAGGCCTAGGGTCCTTTTTATAGACCTAGGGAGACTAGATATTTTTTTCTGGAGGTAATGTGGGACTAAGGGTTGTTTTAATCATGAAAATAGGAAGAAATCTGAGTGAAATTTGGATTAAAATAGCCCCTGTTGAGTTCTTTTAATTCGGGCCATTAGATGGTGATCCGATGCTTCCAAAAATACCAAAAATGGATGTATAATGGCCCAGATCAAGTCGGATTAATTTCTAACCATTGGATCATGCTTGATGGAGGAATTTAGCCCTTTGATCACGTGTCTGAGAGTTTGATCACCGTCGGGAGCCTTCTGGACCATCGAATCGAAGCTAGAATCAAGTGCTATCGTTCGATGGCGATCCAAGTGAAATCAGCAATTGAAAAGAAACATTGCCCGTCCGATCTTGACCGCAAACAACCACCACCGCACGATCGTGCATTTACTATTCCCATGGACCACGTGAACCGGCTACATCATGCACCGCAACCAATCAGCATCTTTTATTGATAGATGAAAAAACCAAAATGCCCTATGAGCCACGATGAATTTTCTATAAACCCTTTAGGGGTCTAGGTCCACCACGTGGCAAGCTCTGATTCATCGGTGTCTGTTGAGCTGGCGGTCCACACTGTGCTCTAGACTAGCTAATGGCTTCTGAGCTTGAGTGGGCTAGCATGGATGGCTTGGCTTGTGGAACCGGCTGAGCCATTTTCTTTTTTTATTTAAATTTTATTTATTTTATTTCTTTAGAAATTCATGTCATTTTTATTTTAGCTCTGTTTTGTTTTAAACTTATTTCATTATGATAAAAAAAATAAGCTCTTTCCATTGATTATAAAATTTTATTTTTTAATTTTTATTATTTTTTAATTAATTTTTTTAATCAATAAAAATATGAATTTTTTAAAAATTATATATAAACTAATCATTAATTCTTAAAGATTAATATGAATTAATTCATAAATTAATTCTTTTATTGGTGAATTTATGGTACTTATCAGTTGACCCATCTGAAGGGATAAAATTCATAGAATGTAAGTGGGTCTTCAAAAGAAAAAGAAAAATAGACGGAAAGGTGGAGACCTATAAAGCCTATCTATTTGTCAACAGATATCGTCAATATTATGGTATTGAGTATGACGAGACATTCTCTCTTATGGCAATGCTCAAATTTATTTGGATTTTGCTTGCTATCGCTTCCCATCTAGATTATGAAATCTGGTAGATGGATGTGAAAATGACTTTCCTAAATGGAGAGCTGGATGAAAAGGTGTATATGGTGGACCGGTGTCTTGGAGATCAACTCTTTAGCCAATTATGGCCTTGTCTACCAAAGAGGCTGAGTACATTGGGATAACGGAGGCTGCAAAGAAAGCCCTTTGGCTTACGAGGCAGATTGATGAGCTGGGAGTGGAGTAGAGAAAGGTTACATTATTCAATGATAGTCAGAGTGCTCTATTGTTGGTATAGAACTCAGTCTATCATGCACGCACGAAGCATATAGACATGAGGTACTATAGGATCAGAGAGCTAGTGAAGGAAGATAAAGTGAAACTGATGAAGTTTCATACCAAGAAGAATCAGTCTGATGCACTCATGAAGGTACTCCCCAAAGATGCTTTCAGAGATGTGTGGCATGGATGGGTCTGTTGAGATAAGAAGAGTTCACAAGGACTTGGAAGCACCAAGGTGGAGAATATGAGCATAGAAGTGGCACTCCAAAGTCTTGAAAATATGAGAAGATAGATCATGGGATGATGAGAGCGAGCCAGAAGAAAAATCAGCTCTCCTAGCAAAGTTCAGAAATTGGGCCGACTCATCCTGAGACTGAGCCGGCTAAGTTGGGAATTGGGCCGGCTTAGTCTAGGACTGGGTCGACTAGGTCTCAGAGAAAAATCTAGATAGAAAGCAATATTTTTGGAATATTGGCATGGTAAATAATTGGGTCGGCTAAGTCTGGGACTAAGCTAACCCAGTCGCAGGATAGTCGGCTCAGTCTAAAACTGGACTGGCTTAGTTTTCATGGGTTATTATTTTGTGTACGTGGATTGTTTAGATTTGGAAAGTTTTCTATGAGCTTGGGCTTGACCCTTTATAAAGTATATATACTGGAAATAGGTCAAGATTGATATAGTGCTGAAATATACTAAATAAAAGCTCTTTTCTTCCAAAAATTTCTTCTTCTCTTCTTCTTTATTTCTTGAATTATTTGATCAAGCTTCCACATTAATCTCTGAGAGGTTCTTTCTTATTGCTTGGTTAGTCACCAGCAGCCATATTGATCCATGTGGAAAGAGCGCCTATTCTCGACATTTATCAATGATTGTTCACAACGTCCCAGGCATCACCTAGCTCTAATACAAATTATTGTTCCTATGGCTACTTGGAGCCACAGCTGCAGATTCGATCTTTTGCGTGAACCTGGGTGTTAATCTAGCAAACTGAAGAAGATCTAAGAAAGATGAGAGAAGCTAGGGTTTTGGTGTTGGAACTAGAGAGAAGAGAGTTAGGGAGAAAAGCTTAATTGTATTTCCTTCTTTTTTCTTAGAAACATGAGAAGACAGGTCATGGTAAGATAGGAGCGAGCTAAAAGAGAAATCAGCTCTCCTAGCAAAGTTCAGAAACTGAGCCAGCTCATCCTGAGACTGAGTCGGCTAAGTTGAAAATTGGGCCAGCTCAGTTCAGGACTGGGTCGGCTAGATCTCAGAGAAAAATCTAGATAGAAAGTAGCATTTTCGGACTATTGGCATGGTACACAACTAGATAAGCTGAATTTGGGACTGAGCTGACCCAATTGCAGGTTAGCCGGCTTAGTCTAAAACTAGACCGACTTAGTTTTTGTAGGTTATTATTTTATGTAGGTGGATTGTTTGGGTTTGGAGAGTTTTTCTATGAGCTTGGGCTTGATCCTTTGTAAAGTATATACTGAAAATAGGTCAAGGTTGATATAGTGCAGCAATATACTAAATAAATGCTCTTTTCTTCTGAAAATCTCTTCTTCTCTTCTTCTCTATTTTTTGAATTATTTGATCATGCTTCCATATTAATCTCTAAGAGGTTCTTTCTTGTTGCTTGGCTAATCACTAGCAGCCACGCCGATCCATATGGGAAGAGCGCATATTCCCGACATAGAGATCTTCATCCATATTAGGATGAGGTTCTCCTCCTATTCTCAACATGATTGGACTTCTTTGTTCCCCTATCAGGATGAGATTTTTCTCCTATTCCTATTAGGTTAGCCTTCCTTTGCTTGGGCGAGGTCCTCCTCCTATCCCTAATAAAGTTATGTAGGCACAAAAGGATCGTTAAAAGAACCTCTCCCCTCATCCTATCTTAAATAATTAGAGATCTTCATCCATTTCAAGATGAGGATCTTCTCTTATTTCTGACACGGTTGGCCTTCTTTGACCTCCTGTTATGATGAGATTCTCCTCCTATCCCTAACAAAGATATAGGGGCACTAAAGGACTATTGAAAGGGCCTCTCTCCTCCTCTTGTCTTAAATAATCGAAGGTCTTCTGCTTTGTTTATTGATGAAGTTTGGTTGGATCATTTCTTATCATTTTATGATTTTGTGCCAAGAAATAAAAGTATTAAAATAAAAAAAAATTATTAGGGTTGGATTACTAGTAGTACATTCATAGATTTTTCAAATTCCAAGGTCGTGGGAATGTAGATCCTCCAAGTTCCTTTAAATAATATGTTCCTGATTGGATGATTTCCACCACCTCGTAAGGATCTTTCCAGTTCAAGGTGAGCTTTCCTTGATGTTAAGGCTGCGAGACATCTGCTAATCAAAGTACAAGATCCTTTATTCTGAAGATTTTATTTCTGACCCTTGAGTTGTAGTAGTGGGCTACCCTTTGCTTGTAAGCTGCCATTCGAATCTGGGCCTTCTCTCTCTTTTCCTCCAGTAGATCAAGGTTAGTTCTAAGGTCATGTGAGTTGCTCTATTCATTGAAGACCTCCACTCATGCTGAGGAAAGTTCGAGTTGGACTGAGATAACTACCTCCATTCTGAAGGCCAACGCAAAGGGTGATTGTTCAGTGGATAATCTTTGAATAGTTCAGTAAGCCTAGAGCACATGATAGAGTTCATCTACTCAGATTCTTTTTGCTCTTTCAAACCTGACCTTTATCCCTTGAACCAAGGTTCTGTTAGTCACTTCTGCCTCGCCATTCCTTTGCGGATGAGCCACTGACGTGAAATTGTGAGATATATTCAGACCTTCACAAAACTGAGCAATCCTCACACCTATGAACTGACGTCCATTATTAGTGATTAGTATTCGAGGTAGACCAAGCCTGCAAATAATCGACTTCTAGATGAAGTCTTGCACTTTGGCTTTAGTAATTTTTTCTAAAGGTTCAGCTTCGACCCACTTAGTGAAATAATCTACTACCACTGGTAGGAACTTTCGTTGCCCAGATGCCGTCAGGAAGGTTTGAGTATATCCATCCCCCACTATGCAAACGACCAAGGGGTGCTCGGTGGTGTAAGCTGTGAAGCTTGTTGTCTCTAAATGTTTGCATTTCTTTGACACCTATCGCACCTTCTCACATAATCCACCGCATCTTGATGTATTGTCAGCCAATAGTATCCCTGATGGAGTAGCTTGTATGATAAGGATCTTGCCCCTAGATGATTTTCATAAATCCCTTCGTGCACCTCCCTCAAGGAATAGCTAGCTTCTGAAGGTTGGAGACACTTGAGGAGTGGTAATGAGTACGACCTTGTATACAATTTGCTTTCATACAGAATATAGTGGAAGGCTTGATTTCTTAACTTTTGAACTTCTTTATGATCTCTGGAAAGAATTTCTTTCCTAAGATACGCTATCAGCGGGTCGATCCAGATGGGCTAATGATCGATTTGCATTATCAGCTGGAGCTCTTTCAAACATAGGCATTGCAGGACCTTAAAAAGGACTTCTTCTGGTAGTTCATTTCAGGCTAAGGTGGCCAGCTTAGAGAGGAGGTCAGCTCTAGCATTCTCTATCCTGGGGATCTACTGAATGTCAAAATTGTCAAAGGCCAAACTCAAAATCTTCTTTTTTTCCAAGTACTTTTTCATACTTTTCTTTCGAGCTTCAAAGAAGTTATTAACCTATTCCACTACCAGTTGAGAGTCACTATAGACCCTCAAATGTTCCACTCCCAGCTCTTTGACTATCCTCAGTCCCATGTGTAGAGCTTCATACTCTGCTCCATTGTTGATGGTGAGAAAGTCAAAGCGTAATGCGTACTCCACCACAAGTCCTTCTAGATTGATGAGGATCATGCCCACTCCTGCCCTAGAAGCATTGGATGAACCATCCACATATAGTGCCTAGAAGTTTTTAGGAAGATCGAACTTCTCTTTTGGGCAGCTAGGGATAAAAGCTTCTTGACGCTCTAGTTCAATCTCCTTTAGGATAGTGCACTTCACTATGAAATTGGCCAGTATTTGAGCTTTGATGGACGGTCGAGGTTGGAAATGGATGTTGAATTTGGTTAGCTCTATCATCCATTTTGCCACTCTGCCAGAGGTATCGGGTCGATGAAGAACTGACTTGATGGGTTGATCAATGAGGATGGTAATAGCGCGCCCATGGAAGTATGGTCAGAGTTTTCTACTTGTAATCAACAAGGCATAGAATTGTTTTTCTAATTTAGTATACCTTGTTTCTGCATCCCACAAGACTCTGCTTATATAGTAGATCAGTTTTTGAATTTTTGCTTTTTTTCTAACCAGTACTGCTCCGACAGCTCTAGGAGATATGGCAAGGTATAGGAATAATTCTTTTTCAGGTTTAGGTTTGGCGAGTAGTGGGGGCGAGCTGAGATAGCTCTACAATTCTTCAAGGGCCCTCTGACAATCGAGAGTCTAGCTGAAGTTCTTGGACTACTTAAGTACTTGGAAGAAGGGCATGTAGTGCTTCGTCGACTTTGATACAAAGCGATTCAGAGCTGCCACCTTGCCTGTGAGGCATTGAACTTTCTTTATTATTTTTGGGACAATCATTTTCTAGATGGCTCTAATCTTCTCTAGGTTGGCCTCGATACCGCAGCTTGACACCATAAATCTTAAGAACTTCCTCGATGTCACTCCGAAAGTGCATTTTGTAGGATTCAACTTCATCCTATACTTTTGGAGGGTATTGAAGGTCTCCTCACACTTAGCGATGTGATTTGATGAAGATCAGCTTTTAAGGAGCACATCATTTATATAGACCTCCATATTGCAGCCGATCTGCTCGTTAAAAATTTTATTAATCAGGCACTAGTATGTTGTACCTACATTTTTAAGTCCAAACGGCATGATCCTGTAACAATAAAGACCATGGTCAGTAATAAAGTAGTTTTCTTCTCATCCTCTAGTGCCATCCAGATTTGATTATAACCGGAGAAGGCATCAATGAAAGTGAGGAGCTCATGGCCTGAAGTTGGATCCACCGGTTGATTGATCCTTGGGAAAGGATAGCTGTCTTTTAGGCATGCCGCATTTAAATCTATGAAGTCTATACACATCCTCCACTTGTCATTTGCCTTTTCCATTAGAACAATATTTGTGATCCAGTCTGGGTCAAGCACTTCTTCAATGAATCCTACCTCAAGGAGCTTGTCGACTTCATCCATTATCACCTTCTATCTTTTTGGTGCAAAATTGTACTTTTTTTATTTTACTGGTCATCACTTGGGATCCATGCCCAGGCGGTGCTCCATGACTTTCGCATCGATCCCGGGCATGTCTGCAGGTGCCTAGGCAAAGACATCAACATTCCTTTGCAAGAATGTGACGAGCTACTTCCTAACCTTTCCTTTTAGGTTTGAGCCGATCCTCATAGTATGTTCTTTATTTCCATCATTCAAAGGGATCTCCTCAAGGTCATCGATGGGTTCTCCTCTTTCTTCAGATAGATCATCATGAGCATCCAGCTCATCTACCGGATAAAGGTTTGCTTGTCTTCCTCCCTGCAAGGCAATACTATAGCAGTGCTGAGCTAGTGCTTGATCTCCTCGAACCATTTCGACTCCATACTTTGTTGGAAACTTCATTTTTAGATAGTAAGTAGACACTACAGCCCGAAGTGCATTCAAATCAGGTCAGCCAAGGATCGCATTATAGGTAGAAAGGGCTTTGACTACTAAAAAGTTGACTTGTATCATAGATTGCTTTGGATATCGACTAACTACCATAGGTAGTGTTATTATACCTTTCACTGGCACTGCATCACCTGTGAATCCTACCAACGGAGAATTCATCGAGGCCATCCTATCATCAAATATAGATATTTTGGAAAAAGCATCATAAAACAAAACATCAGTAAAGCTTTCATTATCAATTAAAACATGACATACATCATAATCAACAATATTTAAAGTAACTACAACCACATCATTGTATGAAAGCTGAACTCCTTGGGCATCTTGTTCAGTGATGGTGATGGGTTCTTCAGCCTTCTACTTCTTCGCCAGCTTTGCTGATCCACTGACCTCCCCTCACTGATGTCCCCCGACGATAGTGTTGATGACTCCAAGAAGGGGTCGATCTTCCTGGGGTCATCTCGCTGAGATGGTTTAGATTATGGCTAGGCTCTCAGATGATCTTCTCTCCTTTTCGATAGGCACCTGATGATCGGTCCAACAGACCTCTTCTGATCAATGCTTCAATCTTATCCTAAATCTAGATGCACTCTTCAGTATCGTGACCATGGTCATGATGGTAGAGATAGTACTTATTGGGGTTATGCTTGGCTGGATGGGTCCGCATTCTCTCCGGCTCTGCCAGTTGCTTTCATATCTTCATTAGCACCTGCATCTTTGAGGCATTCAAGGGATCATAGTTGTTGAATCTTCTGGAGGGAGAGTTCCATCGAGTCCTCTGTTCCAAGCTTCCCTATCGATGAGCTCGATGAGGAGTTCGAGCTCATCTATCCTAAGGAGGTGTTCGAGAGCGCGATTGAACTTCACTCGACTTTCATTGGGGTGCGGGCTTACTGGGTTCCCCTGCTTGCTGCTCACTTGTGGCCTCATCATCATTCAATTTGAAGGTCTCCTCCGCTCGGGCATAACCTTCATTCTGGGCCAACATATTAGCAAAGTTTTTGAGGTACTTTCTTTCCATAAAAGATAGAAGATCATTCTTTTGAAGGCCGCCCTTCGGTGCTGTCATGGCTATAGATTGGTCCAAGTTTCGGATCTCCAACTCAACGGCATTATAGCAGCTGACATAAGCTCAGATGGACTCCCCCTCTTTCTACTTTATGTTGATGAGGGAATCCAAACCTCATCTTGGATGTTGGCTATTTATGAAATGAGCCACAAACGTACAGCTCTTTTGGTCAAAAGAGAAGATTATACCTGGCTTGAGGCTCGAGTACTAGTTTCTCACTGCTCCTTTTAAAGTGGATGAAAAAGCTCAGCACAAGATGGCATCCAGCATGCCGTGAAGCAGCATCATTATCCAAAAAATCTTCAGGTGGTCAACCGGATCAGAGGTCCCATCGTAGGTCTTAAACTAGGAGAGCTTGAAGTTTGATGGGATAAGTTCTTGCATGATGTTGGCAAAGAAGGGAAGATCGATGTAGATATCATCATAGTGAGTTGGGGTAGCATGGCGAAACTCATCAATCCATCGGTCCATGTCTTGAAGCTTTTGATCAAGAGTATCATCTCGATCATGGATCCTAGGGGACCATCGATTGTAGATGGGGAAATTCTCCTCCAAAGAAGAATTATGATCAAAACAAGGACTCCCTGCTCCTTGCTTCCCCATCCTGGAGGCGATGGGCTTGCTGACCCAGGTCGCCCTTCTTGGTTACTATTCCTGAAGCTTTGGCTGAGGGTTCTCCGGTTGGGCTACCATCGGAGGCTGCTGTATGGCCTGTATCATTTCAGTAAGGCCTCAAATCGGCTGCATCAATAGGTTGAACTACTCCGAATCCATCATGATGGCTGGCAGAGGAGGTGAGAGAGCAGATGATGGAGCCTGAATGGATGGATCCAGTTCAGATCTAGTAGCAGAGGTAGTAGACCATCCAATGATTATCTTCTTTGGAGGCATTTCTGGAGTAAGAAAGATCAAATAGAAGTGGTTTTGAGAAATTAAGAGAGAAAGAAAGGCAGGTAAGATCAACTGGGCACTCCATTTAGAACAAGAGCATAGAGAGCCCTTCCTCTAGTGCCAATTCTATTGGTGCAAAAATTCATGAGGATGCCAGAGATGGCTGGAGTAGAGAAGGGGAGGCCTCTGATGGGACCTGCAAAACAAAGTTCAAACCAGAGGTGGGTGGCTTCGGTAGGATTCTTCGACCCTCCAGTTAGTTTTTCGGTCAACTAGAATGGAGTGCTCAGAATATAAAGAGGTAGAGTAATGGGAAGGAGAAGAGAGCTTAGGAAGAAAATATAACTAGAGAATTCTTTACATAGATAGAGCCTATAATAAACTGATAGCGACAGTCACAACCTCTTGATAGTGGACCATTTGGGGCCACGTAAAGTTTGTTATGAAGGATAGCATCCATTATTGTGATGTGCCAGTTGAGAGTGGTGTTCATTATTGTAACATGCCATTCGAGAGTGGGGTTCATCGATAGGACTTGCCAGTTCGTCGGGTAACAATGGTCGAAGTTCGAATGGAGTGAGTGCGGGCGATGAAGAGCTTCAGGTCACCATAGTTCCAAAGAAGTTCGAATTCCTTTAAGGTTGCCCGCATGTGGGTTGGTCTATACTGAGTTGGTATCCAGATTCATGTAGACGATGAGGTCCTACCAGGCAACTAGAAGAAGATCAACTAGAAGGAGGTCGATCGAAGGAAACTCGCTTGGTGATTGAGAAAAGTTCATCCAAAAGGAGTTCGTTCGGAAGGAGTTCATCCGGAAGGAGTTTGTTCGGTGAAGTTCGTCTGGAAGGAGTTCGACTGGAGGAGCTCATTTGGAAGGAGTATGACTGGATCTTAATCCTGTTATTCACTTTTAATCAAAGGACGATGTTAGAATAACAATAATTCTCCTTCACTATTCAAGATCGTATCGTCAAACATTTGTGTGCTTTCGAGAGGTTCTACAACATGAACTCATTACTGAGGTGATTGGAGAATCCCAATAGGAAGGAGGTCAGCGATCAAGGACTTTGGGCAAGAACTTCGGTGGGGGCCATTTTACCCCCAGTAGTCAGTCTTAAGATAATCTTTTTAGAAAAAAATTTTCTTGATGAAGGAACTATTGCCTCTAAGGTTAAACTTCATGAAGTACAATAGATAGAAGGATCAATACTAGTAGCTAAACCTGAATTGAATTTGATTAGATCAAATCTGAAGCCCAATGTACCTGCACCATTAAGGCAATCTGGTAGAATACTGCATCAGCTGGATAGATACTATGATTTCTTAATCCGAGATGGTGATTCCATCAAACTTGATAAGAATAATGAGGATCCGATCACCTATATGGATGCAATGCAGAGACCTAATTTCGAGAATTGGCTTGATGTCATGAAATCTGAGATGGAGTTCATGAAAGTCAATGATGTGTAGATATTAGTTGACCTACCAAAAGGGGTTAAATCCATTGGATATAAGTGGATCTTCAAGAAGAAGAGGGGTGCAGACGGAAAGATGGAGATCTATAAATTCCATTTGGTTGCTAAGGGATATCGTCAATGCTATGGTATTGACTATGATGAGACATTCTTTCTTATGGCAATGCTCAAATCCATTTGAATAATGCTTGTAATAGCTGCTCATCTAGATTATGAAATCTAGTAGATGGATGTTAAGATAGCTTTTTTGAATGGAGAGCTGACCCAAGAAGAGTATATGATACAACCTAAGGGGTTCACATCCACATATTAGTCCAAGGTGTGCATGCTTCAAAGATCCATTTATGGATTGAAGCAAGCATCTTGGAGTTGGAACATGCATTAGGATATGGTGATCAAAATATATGGCTTTATTAAGAATGAACAAAAGCTCTGCATTTATAAATGGGCAAACGGTTTGGTTGTTGTATCCGTTGTTTTGTATGTTGATAACATTCTCTTAATCGAGAATGATATCCTCGCACTGTAAGTAATAAAAGTATGGTTGTCATCTCAGTTCTCAATGAAAGACTTGGTTGAAGCATCCTACATCCTAGGGATGAAGATCTATAGGGATAAATTTAAGAGGATGCTTGGGTTATCCCAGTCCATGTATATAGAAATTGTGCTGAAGAGGTTTAGCATGGAGAATTCCAAAAAGGCCTATCTTTCGATAGGCCATGAAATTTTTCTCTCTAAGAAGGATTGTTTGACAACTTCTGAAGAGAGAGAGCATATAAGTAGAGTCCCATATGCTTCGATAGTAGGATCTATCATGTATGCTATGATATGTACGAGATCAGATATGGCATACTTACTAGGAGTAGTGAGTAGAAATCAATCTGATCTAGGGAAAACCACTGGAAGATGGTGAAAGCCATCCTTAAGTATTTAAGAAATACTTAGAACCAATGGTTGGTTAATGGTGAGTTAGATCTGAAACTTGTGGGGTTTATTGACTTAAGCATTCAATCTGACCATGATGATAGCACAAGAATCTTGGGTTATATCTTTATTTTAAATGATAGAGCCATCTACTGGAAGAGTTTTAGGTAGCATACTCTGGCAGACTCTGTATGCGAGGTGGAGTACATTGCAGCATCAGATGCTATGAAGAAAGCTATGTGGCTGAGGAAGTTCATCACCAAGCTTGGAGTAGCACCCCTCCTTGATGGTCTTGTGTTGCTCTATTATGACAGCATTGATGCCATTGCTCAGGCGAAGAAACCGAAGGCACACCAATAGATGAAGTACATACTAGGCCGCTACCACCTGGTCTGGGAGATCGTGGATCAAGATGACGTCGACCTTCAGAAGATCGACGGAAAAAAGAACCTAGCCGACCTCTTCAATAAGATCCTAGCAATAAAGGAGTTCGACAATCATATGTCGAAGATGGGTATTATATACTGTGCCGAGTTGCTTTAGAACAAGTGGGAGTTGTTGAAAAATGTGTCCCAAAGCCAATTATCAATCTATTAATGGTTGTGCTATTTTATAATTATAATTGATTTATTATTAAATAAAATAAATATTTTGATATTTTTATCATAAAGTCTATATCTTCTAATGAATTTCATTGTTGTGATGAAGACCTTAAGACTATTTAGTTTCGATAAAGAGAGGATTTATTGGTTAGTTCTTAAACTATTCACGATCAAATGATACATTGATAAATAGGATGACAGCGTTTATCGAGAATAGGTCATTGTATGCCATATAGGTTGGTTGTGCTCTTAATCAAGAAGTATGTAGACACTGGTATGATACACAGATGAGATGTAAGGATATATCATCACTGAACATGACCAACTTCCAAGCATTCTGCTATAGAGAATTGCTCTGATGGGATATAGATATAAGTGTCTCTTAGATCTATGATCACTATAGTGGCTTGCAAGCATCTCACTGTGCTTTGGTATTGGACTGACTAAATTTTTAATTCAATAATGAAATATTTTTGGGCACAGTCAAGTACTTGCGAAGTCGATAAGTAATCAAGATGGAATTGACCATTCTAAGAGTTGGAGAAAAATGCATCACTATATTTCAATATGGCAAAACCTTAGCCAGGATAATCCATGAGATAGATTTGTTATTTTAAAATATAATGTGAATGACCTAATCAGGGTTGATAGTCAAACTCTGAGGTGTCCTACGAGCATTTAGGTTAAGGGGATGAATTATATGGAAACTATATCCACATGGGTTCTAAGAATGTTGTTCTACATATTCAACCTATCCGACCATTGGGTACCATTACTAGATGGTCACTTGGATTGGTATAAAAATTTATTTCTATGCTACCAGCTAAAATTTGAACCTATAGGGTCACACACATAGGAGGTCTCGATTTGATCGGATGGTTGATCAATGATTAAGAATCGTTCTAAGGTTAAACAATCAATATGATTGATGTTTAACCTAGTGCAAGTGTTGCAGGAGCATCGATTTATAATTAAATTTATAATTGACTAAATTTGATTAAACCAGAGGGGTGAGATTATGTTTAGTTAAATATGATTTAATTAGATTTGGTTTAGGCTTGATTGGATCAAATTCAATTGGTTTATTGGATGAGCTAATTGCAAGGAAGAACAAGTCCTAGTTCAATTAGAACTTGTATGAACCCAATCTCTAATTTAATTAAAAATTAAATTAGAATTAAATATAATTTAATCTAATTTAATAATATTATTAGTTGGACTAAGATCTATTCTAATTGGGTTGAATTAAATCTAATTTAATTTGGTTCAAAGATGAAGTTTGACCAAGTCAAATTGGAAGTCCTAATATGACTAGGACTTCCCTTTCCTTGCATCACCCTAATTCCCAATGCCCATGCCAATCTCCCTTGTAGTTTTGAATGAAACCTCCTCTCTCCTAGGCCTTCACATGCACCCCCTTGCTCCCCTTTTCTTTCTTACATGGTAAGTTGTTGTGGACCAAGTCAATGTAGGTTATTAATTTTGATTTCAAATTCTATGTAATAGAGTTTTAGGAAATTAAAACTCCTTCTGTACTGCCAACCCACCAAGATTTTTTCTAAGATTTTCATGGGATATTATGGAGTTTTTGTGCAATAATTGGTGGTGGTCCATGACTGGGAAAAAGAAGGGGGCATCGATGCGTTGGGGCCCATATTTTGCCTTGTTTGGACATACCATGTTAGGTTTTTGACCTATACAAGGACACTATCCTAACTCTTTATAAAAGGGGACATAAGGCTTCACTTTTTCAGAGATTATTCATCTAAGAGTGTGCTATTGGGCATCGAAGAGGCTTGAGAGAAAAGTCCTTGGGCATTGGGTTTTGAGTAGACACAAGTTCAAAAGTCTAGGTGAGAGAAACAAAGAAGAAGAAGGGTTCTTCTTCTAGGGTTTTCCTTTATATCTCTTCCTCTACTTTTTTGTGAGTTTTTAAGAGGTGTCTCGGCATCACAAATCTCCTTCCTCATCTTTTGAATATTGGAGGATCCAAGACTCGAAGAAGGAAGATCCAAATAGACCATCGAAGAAGAATCAACAGAGTATTAGCAAAAGATGCTGATTTCCAGCCATCGGACTTCTGTTCGACGATCGAGGGCTCATGTGGGCATCCTGCAGAGGTTGGACACATGTGTGGCTTGGAGCAACTATTTAATTTATATGCCATAGAAGTCAGATTGACTGATACTTGTAATACACTTCTAAGGGCAAAATTATAATTTTGACTATAAATAATAAAATCGATTATTTTCTATTATAGTTTGTATTTGAAAGTATTTGGGATACATCCCTTGACTTAATGATAATGATAGTTCTTATTTTTAAGAGTTGAAAATTTAAGACATGAATTTTTATTATTAACTCATAAAATGCTTCGGATCGTAGGATCATCATGAGGATGGTGATTGATCCCGAAGGTTGGTGTACGATCGCTTCTTTAGGATAGATGAGTCTTGAGTCAATGATGTAGAGACATCGGAGCGATAGTATAGATACTCGTTAGAGAATGAGGGCACTGAGCATGACCATCTCGAGCAGTCATCAGGAAGTCTACCTTCTCGTCAATAATTCGCTTGAAGCTGTAGTGGTGTGTCTAGTTCTTTGACCTGAGGTGCATCGACGGTTCACCTTGAGGGTGTTATAGTTTGACTACACCATAACTTAATTTTCTAGCCATTCAGAACCCTAAGGTATATGTTGGCTATAGCATGTTCATTATAGGAATTGGATTGCACCAATAGGAGATCTATCTGCCTCGATAGATGACGTGCAGCCCTATGATGATCATGAGAATCAAGTCCATAAGCCCACGGCCATGGCAGAGTAAAATAATTGAAAGAATTTCTATTAGGATTTTCACATTGGACTTGAATCGAATGATCAATTCATATGATAGATATTAGAGTTTGACGAGATCACCTTAACCCTAATCCGATCGGAGCTCAAGATAGAGAAACTTAATCACATAGGTAACTGCATCAAGAGATTTGCTTTCAGTTCTGATGGATTGCCACCATATGTTGCTAGGTGTCACTAGTAGATTTTGGGAGCAATTAGAATGATTTGGATGATCGATCATACTAATTGTCTGAATCAGAAAAGTTCTGATCTATCAGAAGGTGCTTCGATGATGTCGATGATAGAGATCGTAACATATCCTATTATCATATGGAACTGAATTTAATTGGATCATAAAAATAAGAGTTTGGATCTGGATATCATCAATTGGACTAATCTAGTTCAATTGATTTGAATAAAATTCAATTAGGTTAAAGAAAATCACGCTAGCACATGATTGAGCCTAATGTTCTCCTTTAACAATCATTAAAGCTTGTCTCGAATGAGCCAAATGTGTTTGGGCTCACTCCGGAATCTTTATTTGGTCTGACTAAAGTTTTTCCAAAATAGAAAAGGGTTGTCTTAATTTATGAGATAAATTTGAGACAACACTTGCTAGTTTCCATCACCTGCTAAATCTTGTCTTTGAGCTTTGGTCAAATGTTGATCTTTGATACTTAGACATTTGCCCATGTGTCATGCACTCATAGGAGAGAACTTTGACTCTTGTACCCCTGCTAAAAGGTAGAGAGACAACCCCATGTGGATAAGGATTGGAGTCCCATACAGATGGGACTCCAATTGCTTCAGGGAATCAAACTTGATGGTGCCAAAGAGTCTTGTTTGACCCAGTCTTGGCGCCATCTAAGGAGGATTTTGAGGGACTCTAATTTGACTAGATCAGATGATGTCATCCCACCAATCAGATTTAGATTTGATTGCACAAAGGGTCATGATTGGCCGGGATGATGTGGCATTGCATGGCACAGTAGGGTCTATAAAAATCCTATCTACGCCGAGATTGAAAGAGCTTCTACCTTAGCCCATGCCACATAGCCCCTCTTCCTCCTTCTCCATACCACCCTCTGGTCCTGTCTCTCCTCTCCACGCCTAAAAGAATTTGGGTATGAGTTAGGTGCGATCTAAGTAAGTGCAAGGCGACAAGAAAGGAAGAAGGCAGCATCGCTGCAAGAGACAACAGCTGATCTTCAAAACCCATTATGAAGACCTTCAAAATCAGATCCAGATTTAATTTTTGAAGGATAGATTGAGAAGAAGAAGATCTCTAGATTCTATTCAAGTGGATACCGGTAGAGGCCAGGCGCTTGCATGGCTACATCCAGAACCTCAGGTAAATATCGAGATCATCACAGGATAATAGGATTACCCATAACAAAGGTATAATGAAATTAGATTTAATTTTATTTTATTTCTTTTATTAGATCAATAAGATTAGATTTGAAGAGTCTCAAATCTGATTAGGATCTTAGAAGAAAATTTTTGAAATATCCCTCTTGATCCAAACAGATCTGAACGAACTTGCATCGGAAAAATAGAGTTTTTTCCTTCAACAACAACCTTAGCCTCGAATCAATGAGTTAAGGAACTCAGCTTGCAAAGTAAAGGATGATATGATCTCCTTCTTTCATATCTAGTTTTAATCTAGTGTAGTTCTATTGTTGATATGATCAACATGAAATTTTTTTTCTATATTTTAATTTCTGATTTAAAAGCATACTTAAATCATGAAATAGGATCCTAGATGTATGGTTCTTTCTTATATTATTTTTGAATTAATATGATTAATTCATCACTTTCATAGCATGTTTTTGAAAAAATTTTAAAATCTGATTCTGAAATCTTAGATCTATTTCCTTCATCATTACCATACAGAACTCAACCTAATTAGGTTACACAACTAAGGGTTTGGGTTTGGATGTCATCAATTGAGCTAATCTAGTTTGATTGATTTAGATTAGATTCAATCAGGTTCAAGAAAATCATGCTAGCACATGATTGAGCCTGACATTCTCCTTCTGTAATCTTTATGGCTCATCTCAATTGAGTCAAATTGGATTTGGCTCATCTAAAACCCTGCACGGGTTGGTATTGGTCTGACTGAAGTTTGTCTAGGTCAAAAAAGTATTATTCTAATCCATTAGATGGGAATAGAGTAAGACCTACCAAGTTCTTGATCCTTTTAGGATAAGGGTCAAATATTGACCTAGATGCAGGAAAGAAAGGAGCAGGGGGCATGTGCCCCCTGGAGAATTTCTAGGGGTGCATGCCCTTAGGTGATTTTAAGAGAGAGGAGAGGGTGAACGTCACCCTACGCATGTGCCTCATGTGAATTAAGGGTTTGACCAGTCAAATTAGATTTGACTAGGTTAAAGAGTCTTGATGAGATCAAAGTATCTAGGAAATAGCTTGCTTGCGCCACCCTTCTTTCCTTGAATTTTTGTGTGGCAATTTTGAAATATTTTGGATGACAAAATTAGGTAAGGACCTGGTATTTGGCATGGGATATTAGGCCTAGGGTTCTAAATAATCAAGCAATTTGATTACTTGATAGAAGGGGACTCTAAGGTGGTGCAGGGTTCACTATAAGAACCGCTACACCCTAGGGTTCTTATGTTTCCCTTCCTCCATGCCAAAGTTCTGCTGCCCCCTCCTCTCTTCCAAGACCCTTCATCCTCTTCCTCTCCCTCTTCTCCACACCTAAAGATTGGGCATAAACAGCGAGGAAGATCCAAGGATGTTGGCGCAAAGATCAGGCTCAACACGTCAGTGTTCGTAAGACGAGCATGCTGCCTTCAAGTTTTATTTTGAAGGCTCTACAGATTAGATCCAGATCTAATCTTTGAAGATCATATTTAAGAGGAGAAGACATCTAGAACTAGCTTGAGTGGAGTCGAGTAGAGGCTAGGCGTTTGCATGGCTAGATCCAAAACCTCGGGTTATGGCAGATCATCATCATGGTAATAGTTATCTTGAATAGATAACAAATCTTGTTTCAAATTTAATTTTAATATTAGATCCTAAGGATCAAATTTAGAAACTCTTAGATTTGATAAAAAAAAAAAATTATAGATTAGCTCAGATCTGATCGATCCTACGATGGAAAACTAGATTTTCCATCAAGTGGTATCAAAGCTATATTTGCAGTTCTTCTGATCTACTTTAGATTTAATTTTAATTTTATTTTTTGATCTAATATTAGTAATTTTAGATGTCATATTAGATGTGATTAGATCTAAAATTAGAAGATTAAAATTTTAAATAATATATGAGATATGTTTTATGCATGTCTAGAATAGAATTTTATATGATATAATCATTTAAAATTTTATTTTCTAGATGTTATATCTAATATATCAGATCTAAAACATGCATGTATTAGATTAATTCATTAAATAATCATATATGCAATATATGACATGCATGTCTAGACTAGCTTTTATTATTCTATGCAATAGATAGTCTAGAATAAATTTTTTGTTTTGATATGATCAATTAAATTTTTATTTTTAGATGTTATATTAGATATATAAGATCTAAAAACATTCATATTTGGTTTATTTTTGATACATGAGATGTATACAAAGCATGCATAATTAGATTTATAATTTTATATGCGATATATGTTATAGATATAATATTTTTGTAGTATAAAAGTTATTTCTGATTAAGATATTTTCCTTGGCCATTTGGTCATAAGAGTAAGAAGGATTTAAAGGACCTCTCTTCTTATTTGATGGAGTGCTTTTATGGCATATAGGGATGCCGCATGTTTGTCCTTAATCAAAAGTTGAATACTTACTTTTCTATAAAATCTTAGATCCCAAAACTCTAGGATTTTTTGTGCATGTTTTGTTTATGAACCCAAATTTAATTAAAAATTAAGATTATAAAACCAATTAGGTCTAAAAATTATGAATTTTTAGATCTAAGACATATTCATAAATTTGGGTTCGGATATGGGTACCTTAATTAGGTCTAGCTATTGATCAAATCGAATTAAGAGTTGGTTAGGTGGGATCAAGAGTGCTTAGAATTGACCAGCCTCATAGGATTAAGTCCGAATCAAATTTGACTCACAATCACATGTGGCTGACTAAGTCAAGACCTAATTTGGCTTCACCATTTGAGCCTAGATTATAGGTTAACTCGATTAGTTCTGGTTTGATAAATTGGTGTCTAAGATAAGTTTGGCAGATATGACCAGTAGTATCTAATTAGAAACTACTTAATCTGAATGCATTCACAGCGAGTTAATGGCATATCCCTCCTACTGATCTCACTTACCTAGCTGATGGGGTCGACCCAGTTCTGATTTGAGGTGGCTAACGATTTGAGCTAACCCATGCCACTAGGCTAGTCATAATTATTATGACTATGTCAAGTCAAGTTTAAGAGACCTAAATCAAATCTTTCTAAAACAATATTAAGTCATAAGTCTTCCACCATTGTAAATGTACAGGCCATTCTTGGGGTTGATTGTTCTCAGCTGGTTACAGTGGTTCAGTTATACCGAGAAGACATAATCATATCTACTAGGCATTGGATGGTTCGGGCTGGAGGATGGGTTGGGCTTAATATTCTAGATATAGTGAGGGATCCAATCAGAAATCCAATTCATGCAAATGGTGGGTCTGACTTAACTATGGATTGGAGCAATATTTCAGGCATGATGAGCTTCATGAGTTAGAGACCAGATTTGGATGCACCATGATTAAAGAATCATTGTACAAGAGTTATCTACTCATCGGTTGACCCATCACCAATAACTATTAGATGAGGTGGTGTGCCCATCGGTGGGACTTCTCCATCCACTAGAAATCTATGATTGTAGAGATTTTTGCATCTCTACCAGTAAAGTGTAGGAATCCAAAAAAATAGTAAGAGCATAATTTATTTAAAAATAAAATTTTTAAATAAATTGATTAAGTTTAATTACAAAGTCTGACTAAAAACTTTGACTCTCTACAAGAAAATATCTACCTCAAATCTACTATTCTGAATTCTTGATACCCACAGACTGATCGGATCCAATTATAAGGATTGGCACAAAAACTATAAAATTATTTTGGATTTTAATGAGCTGTCTTATGTATTGGGCTCAATGTTTGATGAATTGTAGTCCAAATATAAAAACATTAAGACTGCTCGTCAAATGTTGGCTCTCCTGCAAGAGTTGTTTAGTGAGCAGAGTCGCGCAGCCCAGTATCAAGTCTCTCGAATACTTTTAAGGCTTAGATGCATGATGGGCAATCGGTCCAAGATCATTGTTTGACAATGATCAAGGATTTATAAGAGCTTGAGAAGCTTAGTGCCATGCTTGATAAGGAACTATAGATTGATGTGATCCTACAGTCCTTGACAGATGCATATGGATAATTCATCATGAATTTTCATATGCATAAGCTTCAATGTACCTTGGCTAAACTCATGAATATGCTGGTTACTACTAAGCTTTCTCTGAAAGGTTCAAAGGGCTCAGTACTTGCTATGGAGTGGACTTCTTCCAAGAGAAAATCATTTGAAAAATGAAAAATTCTATGAAGAAGCAAAAGATAGAAGGTGGGAAGACGAACAAGGAAGAGCCGAAGAAGAAGGCCATTGATAAAGAAAAGTATTTTTATTACAACACCAACGACCATTAGAAGCGGAACTGCCCTTTATACTTGGCTAGCCTGAAGAATAAAAAGGAGGTAGGTCCTTCTAGAGGCATGCTCATTATTGAATCTAACCTTATGATTTCTTCTGCATCCAGTTGGATGCTTGACTCTGGTTCTAGTGCTCACTTGTGCACTTTTATATAGGATCTTGAGGAGAGTAGGAGGCTGAGGGATGGTGAGATGATCCTGCATGTCGAAAATGGAGCAAGAATTACTGCTATGGCCATGGAAACCTATCCTTTATGATTACTATCAGGATTATATTTAGTTCTTAGGGATTGTTATTTCGTGCCTATAGCAAGCAAGAATTTGATTTTTATTTCTTGTTTAGCATAGGAAGGTTATGTAATTAGCTTTTCTAAGGACCACCATACCATTCTTTTCCAAAGAAATAAAATTATAAGTGGTTTCTTAATTAATGGTCTCTATCAGTTGCATGTTGATGTATCTATGTTAAATATCGAGCAAAACATGAATGCCATAGGATCTAAGCGACCTTGGGATAGTCTAAATGATAGGTATCTATGGCATCTTAGGCTAGGTTATATAGTCGAAGATAGGATTAACAAATTGGAGAAATTTGGACTTATGAGTTCGTTGACTTTCGAGTCATATCCGATTTGTGAATCATACCTTCAAGGCAAAATGACCAAGCTCTCTTTTGTAGGACATGAAAAAAGAGCTACAGACCTAGTTCCCTTGGTACATACAAATGTGTGCGGCATATTTGATATGCCAGCCATAGGCAATTATGTCTACTTCATTATCTTTATCGATGATTTATCATGGTATGGGTATGTATATTTGATGCGACATAAGTCTGAAGCCTTTGAAAAGTTCAAAGAATTTAGACATGAAGTAGAAAAATAAATCCAAAAATTTATTAAGATTCTTTGATCAGATTAAGGAGACGAATATCTTAGTCAGAAATTTCTAGACTATCTCAAAGTTAATGGTATAGTCTCACAATGAACTCTACCTAGAATGCCTCAACTCATCGAAAATTCAGAATGGAGAAATATAACCCTATTAGATATGATCCAATCCATGATGAGTTTTATGAACCTTCCTGATTTTCTTTGGCGACATAGTCTAGTGACTGCAATCTACTTACTGAAAAGGGTTCCTCTAAAACCGTTCCTACCACACCTTTGAGATATGGTATGGTAAGGAATCAAGTCTGAGTCATCTTAAAATTTGGGATTGTCCGGCCCATGTCAAGAAAAAGTAGGTGGACAAATTAAAGTCTAGGTCATTTAGAGCTCATTTTGTCAGATATTCTAAAGAGTTGTTAGGATATTACTTCTATCTTCTAGAAGACCATAATATGATTATGACTCGACATGCCATTTTTCTTGAAAAATAATTTATTCAAAACGGTAGCATTAGGAGACAGAATAGACTTGAGGAGAAGGTCTCCAAAGAGCAACGAGCTAATAAACCTAAGGAACCCAGTCATTCTTAGCCAATCCAAACACAACCTCCTCCACGTCATAGATTAGGTAGGATTTTCCATCCTCCTAAGAGGTACTTAGGTACCATTTCAGAAGATGTAAAGAAAATATTCCTTACTGAAAATGGAATTCATAGTGATGATCCCAAAACCTATGATAAGGCAATATCTGATATCGACTCTAAGAAATGGTTTAAGGCAATGAAGTCAGAGATTGACTCAATGTACTCGAACCAAGTATGGACCTTAGTAGATCTACCTGAAGGCATTGTACCTAATGGATGTAAATGGATATTCAAGAGAAAGATAGATGCAGATAGAAATGTAGAGACATTCAAAACTAGACTCATAGGGAAAGGATATAGTCAGCACGAAGGCATTGACTATCAGAAGATCTTTTTGCTAGTAGCCATGCTAAAATCCATCCACACACTACTTGCTGTTACAGCCTATTTTGATTATGAAATATGATAGACGGACATGAAAATGGTATTCTTAAATGAATATCTTGAGAAAGATATCTATATGGAATAACTACTTAGTTTTACATCTAGTGAAGATGATCACAAGATCTGCAAGCTATAAAGGTCCATATATGGACTTAAGCAAGCATCTCGAAGCTAGAATGCTCATTTTAACGATGTGATCAAATCATTTAGTTTTATCAAAAATGAAGAGGAGCCATGTGTATTCAAAAAGATTAGTAGGAGTGCTATTATCTTTCTCATACTATACATGGATGACATCCTCCTAATTGTGAATGATATTTTCATGTTGACATCCATCAAAATGTAGTTGTGAAAGGAGTTCTCTATGAAAAACTTAGGAGAAGCATCCTTTATATTAGGAATAAAGGTCTATAGGGATAGACCAAATAGGATGCTGTGTCTATCATAGAAGATGTACATAGAGGAGGGGCTAAAAAGGTTTAGCATGGAAAACTCCAAGAGGGGACTCGTGCCCTTCAGACATGGCATTCATCTCTCCAAGAAAATGTGTCCCAGCACACCTAAGGGGATTGAACGCATGAGCAAGTTCCCTTATGCTTCGGTAATAGGATGTCTCATATATGCCATGTTGTATACATGACTTGATATTGTGCATGCTATGACTGTCACAAGTAGATATCAGTCAAATCCAGATGAAGAGCACTAGACTTCTGTGAAATGTATCCTTAAGTACTTGAGAAGAACTAAGAATATATTTTTAATTTTTGATAATGGAGAACTTCAGATCCAAGGGTATATAGATCCAGACTTTATGTCTAATATAGATGATCAAAAATTGATGTCTGAAAGTCTATTTGTATGCAATGGTGGTGTCGTTAGCTAGAAAAGTTCCAAGCAGATAGTGATCGCAGACTCCACAATGGAAGCTGAGGACATTGCTATGCCGAAAGCTGTGAAAGAAGCATTCTGATATAAAAAGTTCACTGCAAAGCTCAGAGTGATGCCATCGAATGCCGTTCCTCTGTATTGCAACAATAATGGCACCATAGCCATAGCTAAAAAGCCGAGGTTGAAGGGAAATCCTGATTTTCCGATCCAGGTTCGTCCAGATCTGATTAGATCAAGAGATATATTTCAAAAATTTTCTCTTGATCTTAATCAGATCTTGATATGTTTCAGATCTGATTCTTATTATTTTAATAAATAAAATAAAATAAGATAAATTAAATCAAATTCAATTTACCTGATTTGGGTAATCCTATTACCCTGTAGATGATCCTGATTGCAGCGGAAGGTTCTGGATCTTAGCCACGCAAGCGCCTGGCCTCTACCGGTATCCACTCAGGTTGGATCTGGAGATCCTCTTCTTCTCTATCACACCTCCAAAAATCAGATCTGAATCTGATCTGGAGGATCTTCAAAACTCTTTTGAAGATCTGCAGTCATCCTTTTGCAGCAGCGCAGCCTTCTTGCTTTTGATCGCCTTTCCTTGATCTGAATCGCACCAAACTAAGTCCAAAACACCTTTTGGATGTGGAGAGCAAGGGGAGAAGAAGCTATGGCATGGAGAAGGAGGGGAGAGGCAGCCTTGGGGCGTGGGGTTTCTCAATTGCATTTGCTTTCACTTGGAATTAGGGTTGGGCGCAGGATCTTATTTATAGACCTCTTGTGATCCAACTCCTCTTCCTCTCAACCAATCACAACCCTTTGTGAAATCAGATCTAAATCTGATTGGTTGGAATAGAGACCCCTGGATTCCTCCTTAGAGGGCGCCTAAGACCAGTCAAACTGGATTCTTAGTAGAACTCTGATTGGAATCCAAAAGGGAGGTGGAGTCCTTGTCCAACAAGGACTCCTAGGCGCCTCCTACTTGGGCTCACGCCACCCTTGGCGTGCGCCCTTCTCCTTGCCAGGTTCTGGCAGGGGGACAGGCCCCCACCAGCTCTCCAATAGGTGCATGACATGTGGTCAAAAGTCAAAGGGTGAATGGTCAATGTTTGACCAGTCAAAGGTAGACTTTTGACCAAAGTCAAAGAACAAGAAATGGCAGGTGACCAAAAATGGCAGGTAATGTCTTACAAATAAGACAACCTATTCTGACTTGGACAACCTCCAGTCAGACCATATGAAGGCCTCTTATTGAGCACAAACTCCTTTGGCTCAGTCAGGACAACTTATTTGTGATAGTAAAAGAAGAACGTTACGGTTCAATCGAGTGCTAGCACGATTTCCTTGAACCTAATTGAATCTCATTCAGATCAATTGAACTAGATCAGTTCAATTGATGATCACCAGATTCAAACCCTTGTTTGTGTGATCCAGTTAGGTTCAGTTCTGTATGGTAATGGGATATGTCATGATCTCTATCATAGACATCATCGAAACTCCTTTCGATGGATCAGAAATCTTCTGATTCGAACAGCTAGAATGATCGATCATCTAAATCATTCTAATTGCTCCCAAAATCCACCAGTGACACCTAGCAGTATATGGTGGCAACCCATCAGAGCTGAATGCGAACCTCTTGGTGCAGCTACCTATGTGATTCAGTTCTTCTATCTTGAGCCCCGATCAGATTAGGGTTAAGGTGAACTCGTCAAACCCTAGTCTCTGTCATATGATGTAATCATTCTATTCGAGTCCAATGTGAAAATCTAAATAGAAACTCTTTCTATTATTTCACTCTACCATGGCCATGGATTTCTGGACTTGATTCTCATGATCATCATAGGGCTACTCCTCTACCACCGAGGTAGATAGATCCCATCTTGATGCAATCCAGTTCCTACAATGAACATGCTATAGCCAACATACACCTCAGGGTTCCATATGGCTAGGAGACCGAGTAATGGTATAGTCAAACTATAACACCCTCAAGGTGAACTGCCGATGCATCTCAGGTCAAAGAACCAGACACACTACTGCAGCATCGAGTCAGTCATTGACGAGAAGGTAGACTTCCTAATGACTACTCGAGGTGGTCACGCTCAGTGCCCTCGTTCTCTAACGAGTACCTGTACTCTCGCTCCGGTGTCTCCACACCGTAGACTCAAGACTCATCTACTAAAGAGAAGCGATCGTACACCAACCTTCCGGATCAATCACCATCCTTGTGATGATCCTATGGTCGGGAGCTGTTTATGAGTTAATAATGATTATTCATGTCTTAAATTTTCAACTCTTGAAAATATGAATTATCATTACCATTAACTCAAAGGATGTATCACAGACACTAAATACACAGGTGTGATAGAAAATAACCCATTTCATTAATTATAGTCAAAATTATAATTTTGCCCCTAGAAGTGTATTACAAGTGTCAGCCAATTCTGGCTTCTAGGGCACATATATCTAACAGTGGTCTCACTAGAAGTCGAAGCATATCGAGTGGCATTATCATCTCATCCATGACTACCTCAAGAAGGGTTACGTCGAGGTCAAGAGAGTTGACACCACAGACAATACGACGGACCTACTTATGAAGCTGTTAAGCCAGCAGAAGATTTAAGCCCATCATGAAAAGATGGGACTTACATTTGTAGCCAATTAGCTTTAGGTCAAGTGGAAGTTCATTAGATGAATGCCGTAGAAACTAGATTGGCTAATACTTGTAATATACATTTTAGGGATATTTTTATAATTTTAATTTAAAATTAATAAAAAATTATTTTTTTCTATCACATTGTATATATATAGTGTCTATAATACACCCTTTGAATTAATAGAATGCTAATACATATTTTCAAGAGTTAAAAATTTAAGACATATATTTTCATAATTAACTCATAAATAACTCTCAACCATAGGATCATCACGAGGATGCTGATCGATCAGAAAAATTGGTATACGATCACTTTCTTAAGATAGATGAGTCTTGAGTCTACGATATGGAGATACTAGACTGAAAGTATAAGTACTCATTAGAGAACGAGGGCACTGAGCGTGACCATCTCGAGCAGTCATAAGAAAGTCTACCTTCTCGTCAATGACTAAGCTCGATACTGCAGCTATGTGTCTGGTTCTTAAACCTGAGGTGCATCAACAGTTCACCTTGAGTGTATTATAGTTTGACTATACCATAACTCAGTCTCCTAGCCATTCAGAATCTTGAGGTATATGTTGGCTATAGCATGTTCATTGTAGGAACTGGTTTGTATCATGATGGGATCTATCAATCTCGGTAGAAGAGTAGTCCTATGATGATCATGAGATCAAGTCCTTAAGCCCATGGCCATGGTAGTGTGATATAATAGAAAAGAATTTTCTATTAGGATTTCACATCGGACTTGGATTGAATGATTCAATCTTATTATATGGTGTTAGGTTTGATGAGTTCATCTTAACCCTAATCCTATTGGGGCTCATGATAGAAGAACCCAATTACACGAGTAGCTGCACCAAGAGATTCACTTCAGTTCTGATGGGTTGCCACCATATACTGCTAGGTATCACTAGTAGATTTTGGAACCAATTAGAATGATCTTGATGAATGATCATTCTAATTGGATGAATCGAAAGAGTTATAGTCCATCGAAAGATGTTTTAATAATGTCAATGATAAAGATCGTGACATGTCTCATTATCATACAGAATTGAATCTAACTAGATCACACAAATAAAGATTTGGATCTGGATGTCATCAATTAAGCTAAGTCAGTTTGATTGATTTGGGTTAGATCCAATTAGGTTCAAGAAAATCATGCTAACATAATTAATCCTAACTTTCTCCTTCTGTAATCTTTCTGGTTCGTCTCAATTGAGTCAAATTAGATTTGGCTCATCCAAAAGTCTTATATGGGTTGGTCTTGATTTGACTGGTGCTTATCTAGATCAGAAAAGTATTATCCTAATCCATCAGATAAGATTAGGATAAGACTTGTTAATTTGTTGATCCTTTTAGGACAAGGGTCAAATGTTGACCCGGATGCAGGAAAGAAAGGGATGGGGGGGTGTGCCCCCTCAAGAATTTTTAGGAGCACTGATAAGTACCATAAATTTATTAATAAAATATTAATTTATTAATTAATTTATATTTATTTTAAAGAATTAATAATCAATTTATATATAAATTTTAAGAAATTAATATTTTTATTAATTAAAAAATTTAAAAAAAAATAAAAAAAATATTATTATCAATGAAAAAAGCTCATTTTTTTTATCATAATAAAATAAGTTTGAAGTAAATCGAAGCTAAAATAGACTAGATATGAATTTTTTTTAAAAAAATTAAAATTAAAAAGGAAAATGGCTCAGCTAGCTCATCAAGCCAAGCCAAGCCGGTGCGCCGCTGATGCAGACTAAGCTGTAGAAGCCATCCACCAGTTCATGATCCAAACATGGACCATTAGCTCAGTAACATTCGGTCGATCATACATTGCGACGTGGTGGACCAAGACCGCTAAAGGATCTATAGGAAATTCATCGCAGCGTATATGGGTAAAATAGTAATTTCACATGGCAAAGCATGCTAATTGGTTGCAGTTTGCGGTGCAGTCGGTCTACATGGTCCATAGCTATAGAAATTGTGTCATTGTGTGGTCCAGGTTGATTGTGGTCCAGATCCGACGGCTGAGGTTATTTCCTGTTATGATTCAAATTCATCTCCTCCCAGTCTACGATCGTATAGTGTGAGCTCTCCTGATGATGATCCAACGGTTTAGGTTTCCATTAGTTTTGATCAGATGATTGTGGTTATTTTCTTCTTTGATTTCATTTTTGACTTAACTCTGATCATGATCTGATGGCAGCACTCACTCCAGATCTAGATCTAATGGCCCATAAAGCTCCTGATGGCGATCAAACACCGAAAACTAGATCTAACAGCCAGATTTTCATCATCACGTGCGTATGGATGGTCCACATTAATTCTAACTTGATCTAGACTTCTAAAACTTGATTTTTGGTATTTTTTGGACCGTTAGATCAAAATCTGATGGCCATAATTAAGGAAATTTAACAAAATTCATCCAGATGCTATTTTAAGTCGATTTTCACCAGGATTTCTTCAATTTTGATGATCAAAACACTCCCTTAGTCCCATACTGCCTGTAGCAAGGATCTCTATCCCTCTTAACTCTATTTAAAGAACTCCAGGCCTCCAAAATCAATTGTCGATTATGAAAAGGAGTTTGATAAAGGTTAGAGCCATGCTTGGGTTAGAGGCTGCTTCAAGGTAATGGGTGCTGTGAAGAAAAGCTGGCTTCTACACTATCTCAATGGCAATGCCGATCCAAGATCAAGATTAGCTATTTTTGATTTCTTTTTTTCTTTTTAAACTTTATGTATCTAAATTCCAAACTTTAATTTTAATGCAAAATTTATTTTTATGCACTTTAAATTTTAGCTTTTTATTTTTAATTATAACTTAATTTCTATACTTTAATTATTACTCTTTATTTCATTATAAGTAAATGCTAAGATCTAACTAATAGATCTTAGTATCAAATTTAATTTATTTAATTTTTATTTTTTATTTATGCAATTCTATTTTTTGACTTTAATTTTTTTTAAATCTTTTCTTCTTTTTTTTAAAAATTAAAGATTTTAAAACTAAAACACTACTTTCTCTATGGATTCGATCCAACTCACTACTATCTACGTATTTTTAGTTATTTAAAAAAATTAAAATTAAACTGATAAATATGGTATCTTACTAACAACATCGTGCTCTTATCAAGTTTTTGGCACCGGTGTCAGAAAAGACAAGAGTATTATTTTTTTTTAATTTCTTTGATTTTTTATAAATTAATTATAAATAAATTTTTAATTTCTTTAATTTTTTATAAGTAGTGCTTACTAACTTTTTCTTCTTTATTTTGTAAAAAAAAGAGAAGAAAAAAAAAAAGAGAGCAAAAGGATTTAGGCAAGGAGGAAGCTTCCAATCATGCTTGGTGAGATCAATCCAAATCTTAGATTTTTTTATTTATTTTATTTTTAAATTAATCTAAAACAATACCCACTTAAATCTAATTAAAAGCTTCATGATAAGATTAGAAATCCTAATTATTTAGAGCATGCATCATATTAGTTTTATTTTTATTTTTATTTCTTTTGGTGATTGTTGGGGGCAAGGTAAGCTTCTCAAGACTCATTTAGTTGCATGCATTTAGTTAAAATTGCATAGAACCCCTTGCTTGAAAATTTTTTTTTTGCATATTCATATTAAACCAAATTAAGGGCACAATCCATTAAACAATGTAAGGTGGAGATTTGATCACCTTTCCTTAGCCCACAAATAACCAACCAGCATCTTGCATTGACCTAAGTCTTTAAAATTAAAATCAATTAGACATCGATCCTATGAACTTGAGCTCATTAGGATAAGAAATCATAAAAAATGAACCGGATTAGAGTTAGTCAATTTAACTGGCATCTAGAAAAATGGTTCAGGGATGATTGGATCCGAAGAAAGATGGTTTATAATTAATTCTGTTAACTTACTTTGCCAAGCATAATTAATGTCTAAGACAAGCAATGGGAGGACTCCCACCAATCTTATACTTACTAGGCCAGTTGATTGACTAATCTTACACTTGGAGGGCTTGAAGGTGACCTTGGCATCAGGAGCTATATAGACCTAGGATAATCCTTAGTTTGGATTATTTGCCTAACTTGATTGCTAACCAATATTTAACCAAACTAAACCTAATTCCTCTCTCTCTCTTCTTAGCTCTAAGACTCCTTAGGATCTCTTCTTTAGAATTCTTCTCTCCTTCTTCTCCTTTTCATCTCTTCTCTTTCAAAAAAAATTAATTAAAATAAATTAAATTAAAAATAATAAAAGTAATAATAATTAAATAATAAAAATAATAAAAATATTTTTATAAATAAAAATTATTAAAAAATAAATAAAATAATAAATAAAATAGTAATAAAATAATAAAATTATTAAAAAATTATTACTTTTTAAAAAAAATAAATAACATAATAATAATTATTAGTAAATAATAAAAAATTCTAAAAAATTATAAAATAAAATAATAATATAAAAATTATAAAATTATAAAAAATAAAAAAATAATAAAAAATTTAAAAAATTTTGAACCATACGTTAGGATTGCGCTAGTACATACAAGGTAGAAAATCACTTTACCTAATCTAGTTGAATCTGACCATAAATTGAATGGCTGAACCATACTAAACCTAATAATCAAATGGATAAAAATTTTAGAAAACCACCTAGGCAGATGAAGAAATATTTTATTCCTTCCACCTATAACCCCTCGACTTGTATCTAATTATTCGATATCCATGCTATCCATTATAAGATCAAGCCAATCATAATCCAGATGCTTCCATCCTTCTACGAAAATATCGATAAAGATCCGTATAAGCATCTAAATGAATTTTTAGAAATCTTCTCTATGGTGAAAATTCAAAATCTGACTAATGATGCCCTTAGATTAATTTTATTCTCTTTTTTATTAAAAGACAAAGCCAAGTACTGGCATGGCACAATAGGGAGACTAATTAAAACTTAGACTAAATTATAATATGAATTTCTTAAGAAATTTTGTCCCATAGGCCGATCCAGTACCATGAGGTGAGCTATCATTGGATTTGCTCAGATTCTAGAGAAATAAATTCACAAGTCATGGGAGAGACTTAAGGACCTTCTTAGAAAATACCCACACCATGATTTGTTTAAGTGGCAAATAGTTCGAGCTTTCTATGAGGGTTTAGGAGACCATTATAAACTAATGGTAGATGCATTCTTGGAAGGTGCATTCATGAATAAAAGTGAGGAAGAAGCGTATACCTTGTTTGAATTTTTGAATGAAAACTCAATCAACCATGCTTCGTTATCTTTCTACCAAACCTAGGCAAGGATCCTTGAATTTAAAAATTTGGAATCTAGTCCTAAGGCTGATTCAAATTTGATAAATAAAGTAGACTTTCTTTCCTAGAAATTATTTCAACTCCTAACCCTAGGTCAATAATCTCCTACATAATTTACGTCACCCTCTAATTATCAGAAGATTTGTTCAATCTGTGCTAGCCCAACCCATCATGTGAGTGAATGTTCTATGGTTGCACAATTTTTATCTTTTAACCAAGAAGAAGTTCAAGCTACACAAAACTACTCCAAGCTAATTAATGATTCTTTTTCAAATTCATATAACCTAGATTAGAGGAACCACCCCAATTTTTCTTGGATACCCCAATAGACTCAAGCTCGGACCCAATATCAAAATTATGCCTATAATAATGGTCAACCTAGATAGTCTACCCAGCTATCATATTTTAATCAGCCATCATACCCACCTCCTCAACAACTAATCTAGCTGATGATAGATTTAACCAATTTCAACAATTAATTTTAACCCATCAACAATCGATTTTGAATTAACAATAATCAATTGCTAGGCTAGAGGCCCAAATAGGATAATTAGCTGAGTCTAATATGAGGAGAGAACTAGATCAACTATTGAGCCTACCAATTTCAAATCTTATAAATAACCTACCTATTATCCACCAATCATCTAGACCAAATTATCAATCTCATATCCTATTTAAGAATCCCTAATTAAAGATGCTAAAATAATTTTTGAACTTAAAAGTTATAGGATTCTTATGGACCCATACTAAGATTAGGTGAGAGAGGCTAGTACTGATGCTAGCAAAAATAAGAATATAGAAAAAGAGGTTAGTACTGAGACTAAGCATACAGAAGAACCTGAGCCAAAAAATAGTACTGATGCTGGTTCCAATTTAAATGAGACTGATAAAGAAAAAAAGAGAGTGGATGATTTATTTGAGACCTATAAACCAAAAGTCTTATTCTCTTCAACCCTAGAAGCTAGTTCTTCATATAAAAATTAAGAGGCATGTAATGAAGTATTAACAGAGTTGTTTAAACAAGATCATATTAATTTACCTCCATAACTATACTCGCCTTTAGACACCCTTCTAGTATCCACTGCATCAAACTTAACTCCTAATCCAAAAACTCAATTAATGAGTATTTTAGATGAATAAATAGAAAAATTTTTAACAAACAAGGATCTGAGAATAGGGTCACAAACTATATTTTCATAATAAACAATGAGTATATTAATGAAGGGATAACAAACTATCTTCCTACGATTGACAATCTAAAATCATTAGAATTTATCAATCCAATATTTGACACAGGATAGTAAGCTGCATTGTGTCTGACCAAAGATGATAAACTTAGCGATTGTTGGGAGGCAATCCAATATTTAGTTTTCTTTCATCTAATTTATCTTTTTAGTTTATTTTTTTTAGAATATTTTAAATAAGTTGTAGGAAGAGCCTAAATTTTCAAAGGCATGTGTTGGACCACGAACATATTAAGTTAGGTATATTCTTTTATATTTTTTATTATATCCTTTATTTTTTTCTTCATTGAGGATAATGTCAATTAAGTTGGGGGAAAGAATAATAAAATTTTAATTTTTTTTCAAAGTTCTCAAAATAAGTTAGTATTTAGCATTTAGACACTCGATTATGCTTAAGAATCGAGTTGAACTAAGCACTTTTAAAAAAAAATTGATGCACAGATTGGAGAATTTGTGAGTTATTGAGGGTAAAGTATTAAGAAAGTCCAATAAAGAGTTAAGTCTAGAACATAAAAAAAAAATTCTTTGAGTAATTATAATTTTTTTTTCTATCAGCATCAAAGAAATGTCAACTTTTTATGGGCTTGTGTAGGGTAACTATACATTACTTCATAATTAAAAAATTAATTAATTAAAATAAAATAATTTTTAACTACTTCTCACTAAGTATCTGGGCCTCTTTGCCTAAGCAAGTATTGAGTTTTATGCTAAAAGATGAGAAGGATAAAGAAGCTCACTGTAAAGCTAGTCTTAACTAGTAGCCTGTTTGTTTCGAAGTAGTCAGTCCAAGAGATATTTTATGCCTAGTGCCCTAAAGTCAACTGATTTGGGAGTCATTGGCCCAAGACTCACTACATGGATCAAATAAAAAACTTAAGAAGTTAAGGCACCCATAGTGGTACAACATTAAAAAAAAAAAAATTAGTTTTCCACTGAGTAACCAAGTCCCGTTACCTAAGTAAGCAATGATATTCACATCAAAAAGTAGGCAATGTGAATAAAAAATTTGATAAATAAAAAATAAAAGTAACAATATACTTGTCCATATGAAAGTTTAGATGATTTAGAGATAAAGATAGAGATAATTTAGAAAAAAATTAAAAAAATTTAATATTCTTCATTTAATTTTTATATTGGTAAGTATTAATACTCCTATGATATACCTCACTTATGCTACTCAATATCAATAGCCATTTTGAAAATTGCTTCGATAAAATATAAAACTTTAAAGTTAAAAGATATCTAAAACTGAATTCTTTCTTTACTTGAGGACAAGCAAAACTTAACTTGAAGGGTGTGATAAGTACCATAAATTTATCAATAAAAAAATTAATTTATATTTATTTTAAAATTTATAATTAATTTATATATATTTTTAAAAAATTAATATTTTTATTAATTAAAAAATTAATTAAAAAATAATAAAAATAAAAAAATAAAATATTATTATCAATGGAAAGAGCTCTTTTTTTTTATCGCAAAAAAATAAGTTTGGAGCAAATCAAAGCTAAAATAGACTAGATATAAATTTTTAACAAAAAAATTAAAATTAAAAAAAAATGGCTTAACCGACTCATCAAGCCAAGCTGCAAAGCCAAGCCAAGTCGGCACACCGCTGAAGCCAACTAAGCCATAGAAGTCGCCCGTCAATCCACGATCTAGGCATGGACTGCCAGCTTAGCAACATTCGGCCAATCATACGCTGCCACGTGGTAGACCAAGATCGCTAAACGGTCTAAAGAAAATTCATCATGGCATATAGGGATAAAATGATAATTTCACATGGCAAAGTGCATGCTGATTGATTGCAGTCTATAGTATGGTCAGTCTACATGATCCATAGCTATAGGAATTATTCCGTCATGTGGTCCAAGTTGATTGCGGTCTAGATTCAATGGTTGAGGTTCTTTCCTATTATGATTCGAATTCATCTCCTCCCAATGCATGATCGAATGGCTGTGAGCTCTTTCGATGGCAATCCAAAGATCCAAGTTTTGGCCAATTTTGATCAGATGGTTGTGGTTATTTTCTTCTTCGATTTGGTTTCTGATTTCACTCTGATCATGATCTGATGGTAGCGCTTGCCCCAAATCTAGATCCAACAGTCTAGAAAGCTCCCAACGGCAATCAAACACCTAGAACAAGATCTAATGGCCAAATTTTCATCATCACGTGTGAATGGATGGTCCACATTAATTTTGACATGATCTGAGCTTTTAAAACTTGGTTTTTGATGTTTTTTGAACCGTTTGATCAAAATCTAATAGCCAGAATTATGAAAACTTAACAGAATTCATCCAGATGCTATTTTAAGTCGATTTTCATTAGGATTTCTTCAATTTTGATAATTAAAATACTTCTTTAGTCCCATATTGCTTGCAGCAAGGATCTCTAGCCCTCCTAACTCTATTTAGAGGACTCTAGGCCTTCAAAATCAATTATATTCGATCATGGGGAGGAGTTTGGTAAAGATTAGAGCCATGCTTGGGTTAGAGTTGCTTCAAGGCAATGGGTGCTACGAAGAAGAGCTGGCTTCTATACCATCTTGATGCTAATACCAATCCAAGATCAAGATCAGCTATTTTGAATTTCTTTTTTCTTTTTAAACTTTATGTATTTAAATTTCAAACTTTAATTTTAGTGAAAATTTTATTTTTATGCACTTTAGATTTTAGCTTTTTATTTTTAATTATTATTTAATTTCTATACTTTAATTATTGCTCTTTATTTCATTGCAAGTAAATCCTAAGATCTAACTAGTAGGTCTTAGTACCAAGTTTAATTTTTTACACTATTTGATTTTTACTTTTTATTTATGCAATTCTATTTTTTGATTTTAATTTTTTTCTAAATCTTTTCTTTTTATTCTAAAAATCAAAGATTTTGAAACTAAAATACTACTTTCTCTATGGATTCAACCCGACTCACTACTATCTACGTGTTTTTAATTATTTAAAGAAGTCAGAATTAATCTGATAAATATGATATCTTAAGGACAGCATCATGCTCTTATCAGGCATGTGCCCCTAGGTGATTTCACGAGAAAGGAGAGGGCGCACGTCCCCTTCGGCATGCGCCCCATGTGGGTTAAGAGTTTGACCAGTCAAATTAGATTTGACAAGGCTAAAGAGACTTGATGAGATCAAAGTCTCTGGAAGATAGGTTGCTTGCATCACCCTTCTTCCCTTGAATTTTTGTGCAGCAATTTTGAAATATCTTAGGTGACAAAAATAGGCAAGGACCAAGTATTTGGCATGGGATATTAGGCCTAGAATCCTAAATAATCAAGCAATTTGATTGCTTGATAGAAGGGGTCTCTAAGGTGGCGTAGGGTTCTCTATAAGAACCCCTACGCCCTAGGGTTCTTATGCTTCCCTTCCTCCATGCCAAAGTGCTCCCTTCATCCTCTTCCTCTCCCTCTTCTCCATGCATAAAGGTTAGGCATAAACAAGTAGAAATAATAGAAAGGAGCAGCCCTATGATGATCATGAGAATCAAGTCCAGAAGCCCATGGCCATGGTAGAGTAAAATAAAAGAAAGGGTTTCTAGTTAGATTTTTACATCGAACTTGAATCAAATGATTATATCATATGATAGAGACTAGGGTTTGACGAGTTCACCTAAACCCTAATCTGATCGGGGCTCAAGATAGAAGAATTTAATCACACAAATAGTTGCACCAAGAGGTTCACATTCAGCTCTAATGGATTGCCACCATATACTGCTAGGTATCACTGATGGATTTTGGAAGCAATTAGAATGATTTAGATGATCGATCATTCTAGCTATTCAAATCAAAAGAGTTCTGATCCATCGAAAGGAGTTTCAATAATGTCGATGATAGAGATCATGACATATCCTATTACCATACAGAACTAAACCTAACTGGGTCACACAAATAATGGTTTGAATCTGGTGATCATCAATTGAACTAATCCAATTCAATTGATCTGAATGAGATTCAATTAGGTTCAAGAAAATCGTGCTAGCACTCATTGAACCTAACGTTCTTCTTTTACTATCATAAATAGTTGTCCTTACTGAGCCAAAGGAGTTTGTGCTCAATCAGAGGCCTTCACTTAGTCTGACTGGAGCCTGTCCAGGTTAGAAAAGGGTTATCTTATTTTAAGACAATACCTACCATTTTTGGTCACCTGCCATTTCTCATCCTTTGACTTTGGTCAAAAGTTGACCTTTGATTGGTCAAATATTAACCATTGACACTTTGACTTCTATCCATGTGTCCCACATCTATTGGAGAGCTGGTGGGGGACTGTCCCCCTGCCAGAACCTGGCAAGGAGGAGGGCGCACGCCACCCTTCACGTGTGCCCAAGCAGGAGGCGCCCAGGAGTCCCTGTTGGATAGGGACTCCATCTCCCTTTTGGATTTCGATTAGAGTTCTCCTAAGAACCAAGATTGACTAGTCTTAGGTGCCATCTAAGGAGGAATCCAAGGGATTCTATTTTCACCAATCAGATTTAGATCTAATTTCACAAAGGATTGTGATTGGTTGGGAAGAAGAGGAGTTGGATCACACTTAGTCTATAAATAAGATCCTGCGCCCAACTCAAAGAGCAATTAAAATTCCCACACCCCAAGGCTACCTCTCCTCTCCTCCTCCATGCCAAGTCCACCTTCTCCCTCTCCTCTCCATGCCCAAAGGAGTTTGGGATCTTAGTTGGTGCAATCCAGATGAGAGAAAGGCGATAGAAAGCTAGAAGGCTGCACTATTGCAAAGGACAACTGCTGATCTTCAAAAGGTGTTTTGAAGATCCTCCAAATCAAATCTAGATCTGATTTTTAGAGATGTGATAGAGAAGAAGAGGATCTCTAGATCCAACTCAAGTGGATACAGGTAGAGGCCAGGCACTTGCATGGCTAGATCCAGAATCTTCCGCTGCTTACAGGATCATCAATGGATAATAGGATTACCCTACGTCAAGATAAATTAAATTTAATTTAATTTATTTAGATTTTATTTTTATTATTGAAATAATAAAAATTAGATCTAAAATATCCCAGATCTAATTAGGATAGAGGAAAAAATTTTTTAAAATATATCTCTTGATCCGATTAGATCTGAACAAACCTGGTCTGCGAAATCAGGATTTCCCTTCAACTGGTATCAGAGCCAAGGTTCTAAAAGTGTTTAGATATGATTTTAAATTTATTCTAATTAAAAAATAAATGATTTTTAGATGTCACATGAGATGTGATCAGATCTGAAATCAGAAAAAATTAAAATTAAATGATTTGGATCTAAGATTAGAAAATATGCATGACTAGTTCTAAAATAGAATAGTTCTATAGAATAGTCTTGCATGTTTTTCAATTTAATTTGATTAAATCATATTTTAGATCTATTTATTTACTTATTTTTTGATATTATAATTATTATAATAACATCTAAAAAATAGTAAATAAAATTATTTAATTTTAATCATCATATGAGATATGATTGATGCATGTCTAGACTAGTTGTAGAATAGTTCTACATAGTTGTCTAGATTAGAGTTTATTTTGATAAGATCAATTTAAATCTAATTTTTTAGATTATTATGAGATAATTTAGATCTAAAAATATGCATGATTCGATACATGAGATGTATGCAAAATATGCCATGATTAGATCTAATTTGTATATGAGATATATGATATAGATCTAAAACTAGTTTTGTAGTATTACATGTTCCTGATTAAGGCGTTCCTCTTGGCCGTCCGATCATAAGAATGAAGAAGGATTTAAAGATCCCTCTCCTTCCCATCTGATGGGGTGTTCTTATGACGTGTAGGGGTGCTGCACGTTCGTCCTTAATCAGAAATCCAAAACTTACTTTCTGCAAAACCCTAGATCCTGAAACCCTAGGATTTATTGTGCATATTTTATTTATGAACCCTACTTAATTAAGAATTAAGATTATGGAAATATTAATTAGGTCTAAAATTAAGAATTTTAGATCTAAGACATATTCATAATACTGGGTTCGGGCTTGGGTAGCTCAATTAGGTCTAAGCGGTTGATCAAACCGAATCAAGAGTTGGTTAGATGGGATCAACAATGCTTAAATTGACCAGCCTAATAGGATTAAGTCTGGGTCAAGATCGAGTCACGATCAAGCAAGACCTAATTAGGCTCAGAGGTTAGAGTCTGGATTGTAGGCTAACCCAATTGGTTCTGGCTCAATAATTTGGTGTCTAAGGTAAGTTTGGCACATACGATCCGACTGGTTTTTAATTGGAAGCTACTCGACCTGAATGCATTCTTGTACGAGTTAATGGCATATCCCTTCCACCGATCTCACTTACCTGGCCATATCTGTTGACCCAGTTCTGATTTGAGGTGGTCAATAATCCGAGCTAACCCATGCCACTAGGTTAGTCATAATTGTTATGACTATGACAAGTCTAGTTTAATGAGATCTGGAATCAATTCTTCCTAAGAAAAGATTAAGTCTGAGGTCTTCCACCATTGTAGATGTGCGGGCCCTTCCCGGGGTTGATTGTTCTTGGTTGGATATAGTGGCTCAGTTGCACCAGGAAGACACAACCATGTCTATTAGGCATTGGATGCTATGGGCTGGAGGATGAGTTGGGCTCAATATTTTGGATACGGTGAGAGACTCAATTAGGAATCCATTCTATGCAAATGATGGGTCTGACTTAACTAAGGTATGGATCAATATTCCAGATATGGTGAGATTCATGAATTTGAGATCAAGTTTGGATGCACCATGATTAGAGAATTATTGAACAAGAGTTGTTCACTCATTGGCTAACCCATCACCAATAACTATTAGATGAGGTGATAAGTTAGTTGGTGAGACCGCACCACCCACTAGAAATCATTAATCGTGGAGATTTTCGCATCTCTACAGAGGGAGTGTAAGGATCTGAGAAAATAGTGGGAGCTAATTTGTTTAAAAAAATAAAATCTTTAAACAAATTGGTCAAATCATAATTACAATATCTAACTAGAATCTTTAACTCTCTGCAGGAAAATGTCTACGTCCAATCCATTAGAATGTATCCTGGACATACATAGACTGACCGAACCCAATTATAAAGATTGGCTTAGGAACTATAAAATTATTTTGAATTTTGAGAAGTTAACCCATGTATTAGATCAGGACCCTCCCACCTTACCAGTCCATCCATCCACTGAATAGAGAGCGTCTCTGGAAAAATGGATAGATGAAGATAATAAGGCGAGATATTACATGTTGGGCTTGATGTCTGATGAGCTCCAGCACCAACATGAAGATATCGGGACTGCTTACCAATTGTTGGCATACCTGCGGGAGATGTTTGGTGAATAGAGTCGCGCAGCCAAGTATCAAGTCACGAAATAACTTTTTAAGGCTAAGATGCGTGATGGGCAGTTAGTCCAAGATCACTATCTGATGATGATCAAGGATAGGAAAGAGCTTGAGAAGCTCGGTGTGAAGTTAGACTTGGATCTGTAGAACGATATTATTCTACAATCCTTGACTAATGCATATAGATAATTCATCATGAATTACCACATGCACAAACTTCAAAATTCCTTGGCCGAATTAATGAACATGTTGGTCACCGCTGAGCTTTCTATGAAAAGTTCTAAAGGCTCAGTTCTTGCTATGGAATGAACTTCTTCCAAAAAAAAGTCTTATGAAAAGAAAAAGAAGTCTATGAAAAAGCAGAAGGTGGAAGGAGGAAAGAAGAAGAAGGCAGAGTCGAGGATGAAAGCCGCTGCTAAAGGAAAGTGTTTCCATTGCAACTGTGATGGCCACTGGAAGCGGAACTGCCCTACTTACCTAGCCACCCTAAAGAACAAGAAGGAAGGTCCTTCTGGAGGTATGCTCGTTATTGAGTCTAACCTTATGGTTTCTTCTGCATCCAGTTGAGTGTTTGACTCTGATTTTAATGCTCATCTGTGCACTTCCATGCAGGGTCTTGAGGATAGCAGGAGGTTAAGGGATGGAGACATGATCCTACATATCGGTAATGGAGCAAGAGTTGCTGTAGCGGCGGTGGGAACATACCCTCTTCGATTACCATCTGGTTTAGACTTAGTTTTGAAAGATTGTTATTATGTGCCTGCAGCTAGTAGGAATTTGATTTTTGTTTCATGCTTAGCACTAAAAGGCTATGTGATTACCTTCTTTAAGGACCATTGTAACATTCTTTATGAAAGAAATAAAATTACAAATGATTTCCTTATTAATGGTCTTTATCAACTACATATTGATGTACCTATTCTAACTATCAAGCAAAACATGAATGCCAAACGACCTAGGGATAGTCCAAATGATAGATATCTATGGCACCTATGATTAGGTCATATAGCAGAAGATAGGATCAACAAATTGGAGAAAAATGGGCTATTGAGTCCATTGACTTCTGAGTCATATCCAACTTGTGAATCTTGTCTCCAAGGCAAAATGACCAAACTTCCTTTTGTAGGACATGGGGAGAGGGCCATAGATCTCCTTGCCCTAGTACATACTGATGTGTGCGGCCCATTTGATGTGTCGGCTAGAGGCAATTTTATCTACTTTATTACCTTTACCGATGATCTATCTAGGTATGGGTATGTGTACATTATTTGACATAAGTCTGAAGCTTTTGAAAAGTTCAAGGAGTTCAGACATGAAGTAGAAAAACAAACTAGAAAACCCATTAAGATTCTTCGATTAGATCGAGGAGGTGAATACCTTAGCCGGGAATTCCTAGACTATCTCAAGGAAAATGGCATAGTCTCTCAATGGACTCCATCAGGAACACCTCAACTCAATGAGGTTTCAGAATGGAGAAATCAGATCCTATTAGATATGGTCCGATCCATGATGAGCTTTACAGACCTCCCTAATTTTCTTTGGGGATACTCATTGTTAACTTCAATTTATCTACTGAATAGGGTTCCCTCTAAGACCATTCCTATCACACCGTATAAGATATGGCATGATAAGAAATCAAGTCTGAGTCATCTCAAAAATTTGGGGTTGTTCGACTCATGTCAAAAGACAACAAGCAGACAAGTTAGAGTTTAGATCCTTCAGAGCTCGATTCATAGGATATCCTAAAGAGTCATTAGGATGCTATTTCTACATTCCAGAAGACCACAATGTGATTGTCAGTCGACATGCCATCTTTCTTGAAAAATAGTTTATTCAAGATAGCGGCATTGGAAAGTAGATTAAGCTTGATGAGAAAGTCTCACAAGTACAACGAGCTAAGGACTAATTGGAACCAAATTAGGTTGAGCCAATAAGAACACTACCTCCTCCACCTTGTAGATCGGAAAGAGTTTTTCATCACACTAAAAGATACTTAGATATTATTTTAGAGAAAGTAGAGGAAATGTTCCTCATAGGTAATGGTGCTCATGGTGATGATCCCAAAACCTACAATGAGGCGATATCAGATATCGACTCCAAGAAATGGTTAGAGGCAATGCAATCAGAAATTGACTTGATGCACTCAAACCAAGTCTGGACCTTGGTAGATCCATCAGAAGGTATAGTACCTATTTGGTGTAAATGGATCTTCAAGAAAAGATTGGTGCAGATGAAAATGTGGAGACATTGAAGGCTAGACTAGTGGCAAAAGGTTATAGTCAACGTGAAGGCATTGACTATCAGGATACCTTTTCTCCAGTGGCTATGCTAAAATCCATCCGCACATTGCTTGCCATTGCAGTCTATTTCGATTATGAAATATGGCAAATGGACCTAAAAACAGCATTCTTGAACAGATATCTTAAGGAAGATATCTATATGGAACAGCCACTAGGTTTCACATCTAGTGATACTGATCACAAGGTTTGCAAGCTACAAAGGTCCATATATGGACTTAAGCAAGCATCTCGGAGCTGAAACACTCATTTCAATGATGTGATCAAAATATTTGATTTCATCAAAAATGAAGAGGAACCGTGTGTCTTCAAAAAGGTCAGTGGGAGCGCTATTGTCTTCCTCGTATTGTACGTGGATGACATCCTCCTTATTGAGAATGATATTCCCATGATGACAACAGTCAAATTATGGTTGTCCAAGGAATTCGCCATGAAAGACCTAGGTGAAGCATCCTTTATTCTAAGAATTAAGGTCTATTGGGATAGACCGAATAGGATGCTAGGACTTTCACAGAAGATGTACATAGAGGAAGTACTAAAGAGGTTTAGTATAGAAAACTCTAAAAGGGGATTAATATCCTTCAGACATGGTATTCATCTTTCCAAGAAGATGTGCCCTAGCACACCTGAGGAAATTGAATGCATGAGCAAGATCACTTATGCTTCTGCAATAGGGAGCCTCATGTATGCCATGCTATGTACACGATCTGATATAGCCCATGCTGTGAGTGTCACAAGTAGATATCAGTCAAATCCAGATGAAGAACACTGAACTTCTGTGAAATGTATCCTTAAGTACTTGAGAAGAACTAAGGATATGATGTTGGTCTTTGGTAATGGAGAACTCTAAGTCCAAGGATACACAGACTCGAATTTTATGTCCGATATAGATGATCGAAAGTTGACATCTGGGAGTCTATTTATGTGCAATGGTGGTGCTATCAACTGAAAGAGTTCCAAGCAAACCATGATAGCAGATTTCACCATGAAAGCAGAATATATCGCTGCATCAGAGGCTACAAAGGAAGCATTCTGGTATAAGAAGTTTGCTGCAGAAATTGGAGTAATGCCATCAGATGCCATTCCTCTATACTGCAACAACAATGGCGCCATAGCCCTTGCTAAGGAGCCAAGGTCTCACCAAAAATCCAAGCACATTGAGTGGCGATACCACCTCATCCACGATTACCTCGAGAAGGGTTACGGCGAGGTCAAGAGAGTTGACTCCATAAATACTATGGCAGACCCGCTTACAAAGCCGTTGGGCCAGTAGAAGATCGAAGCCCACCTTGAGGAGATGGGATTAGACTTGTACCCAATTAGCTTTAGGATAAGTGGAAGATTGTTAGATATATGTGCCCTAGAAGCCAGAATTGGCTGACACTAGTAATACACTTCTAGGGGCAAAATTGTAATTTTAACTAAAATCAATAAAATAGATTATTTTCTATCATATATGTGTATTTAGTGTCTGTGATACTTTCTTTGAGTTAATGGTAATGATAATTCATATTTTCAAGAGTTGAAAATTTAAGAAATGAATAATCATTATTAAGTCATAATGCTTCCGACCATAAGATCATCATGAGGATGGTGATTGATCCAGAAGGTTGGTATACAATCGCTTCTCTTTAGTAGATGAGTCTTGAGTCTACGATGTGGAGACACTAGAGTGAGTGTATAGATACTCATTAGAGAATGAGGGCACTGAGCGTGACCACCTCGAGTAGTCATTAGGAAGTCTACCTTCTCGTCAATGACTGACTCGATGCTGAAGTGGTGTGTCTGATTTTTTGACTTGAGGTGCCCTCGTTCTCTAACGAGTACTTGTACTCTCACTCCGATGTCTCCACACCGTAGACTCAAGACTCATCTACTAAAGAGAAGCGATTGTACACCAATCTTTCGAATCAATCACCATCCTCATGATGATCCTATGGTCGGAAGCATTTTATGAGTTAATAATGATTATTCATGTCTTAAATTTTCAACTCTTGAAAATATGAATTATCATTACCATTAACTTAAAGGATGTATCACAGACACTAAATACACATATGTGATAGAAAATAACCCATTTTATTGATATTAATCAAAATTATAATTTTGCCCCTAGAAGTGTATTACAAGTGTCAGCCAATTCTGGCTTCTAGGGCATATATATCTAACAAGATCTACATATGATCTTTAAAGATTAGATTCAGGAGGAGAAGACATCTAGAACTAGCTCGAGTGGACTCTGATAGAGGCTAGGCACTTACATGGCTAGATATAGAACCCCGGGTTATGGTAGATCATTATCAAGGTAATAGTTACCCTAAAGAGGTAACAAATCTTATTCTAGATTTAATTTTAATTTTTCTTTTTAATATCAGATCATAAGGATCAAATCTAAAAGCTCTCAAATCTAATTAAAATTTATTAAAAAATTTTAAAAATTTTTGCTGTAGATCATATCAGATCAGATCAATCCTACGGTGGAAAACTAGGTTTTCTTCATTTAGGATGATCATCTCCACCGCTGAAGACCTTGGCTTGCTCCTCTGCACTAACTTGAAAATTATAGATACCCTTCTGCTTGGCAGTTGCATCAATTATCTTAGACTTTCCTTGAAGAACCTATAGTGTTCCTGTACGAACACTCATTGCACCACGTGATATGCTCTTCTTAGAACTATGCCTGTCCTTTTGCACATGCCGCTCTATTTGAAATTATGCATCATCAACTTTAATATTAGGATATCAATCCTTCTGCACCCCTTCACTCTGAGCTCATGCCATTTTTTTTTCCACCTATGAAGCCACCTCTCTAAAGCTCCACCTAAATCCATAGTCCATCTGATGTCGCAGAAAATCCTGACTCTATCATCGAATCATCCGAGGCCAACCATCTAAAGCTTGACTGTTGGGCCTGTCGCTGCACCTCAAACATCATCGCTGTCCCTTCAAAGCCATCTCGGACACATCTACAATCTGTAGGCACCTGCAAAACCCAAGAGCTCATCCAACTCTTTACCTTCAACAACTAAATCCTAGAAAATTCCATCCTAGCACTTCTCCTCTTCTACCCCTACACCAACCATTGCTTTAGCTGCACCTAGAGAAATAATAGCTCAAACCTTGTCCTATGCTCAGACCCACCAATCTCATCTTGAGGCTCGACACCGTCTCCTCATAAGTATCGGGTCCTCTCTTGCTACACACAACCCATCCTCCACTTGAACCGTAACTCTCCTTGGTGCACCTATAGAAGAAACTAAATCCAAGATACTCCTGATTGTTTGATGCTCATGGTGCTCCTTGAGACCCCTGGCTCTCTCTGAGACCTGCTTTCGATCTTCCCGAGATGCCCCTGATACTCTTTACTAAGATATCTCCCTCGACTGCTACATCATCGAGCCTCTCTCAGCCTTTGTGCCTCCAAGAAAGCACTACTATAGCACTCAAAAACTTCCTATCTCATCTCTATGCTACTCTACAGCTGCCCAGCCCTAACTTGCTAGACTTTCATGGATCATCCATCTCCATCACCCCCAAGGCTTCACAAATTCATGCTCTAGTCAAATCGCTAAATACATCTTCAACTACATTTCCACCTTCCTACAATCGAAGGACGTATAGTCGCTTCTTCAGCCTTCCTTCGACCATTATCTCTTGAAAAATCTCTCTCCATCTATTAATCAGCCTCACACGGTCCATCTTCTTAGAGAACCTTATTACCTAACCATCATACACTCCAGTATTTCCACCAAGACCAACCAGCAAATCATGCACCCAAACCTTCCACCCCCAAAAAAATCCCTTCCCGTTAATCCTCTCAGCATCCACCTTCAACCCATTGCACCCAGTTGGCAAAATCATAGCAATAACAAGGTAGATCTGAGATATACCTTGAAATACTTTTGCAAATTTTTGATTTTATCCTATATGACTTCTTCTTCGCTTCCATGCACTATCAGGATCTCATACCATATGTTGGATCCATGGTACTGCTCTGATACCATATTGCAAAAATTCTTGATCTTTAGTGTGAACCTAAAGAGACCTTTGACATTCTCTAAAGATAGTAGACCACTAATCCGTCATCTAGATCTGTGATGGGGCATCTTCCTCCTAGGGCTTGATGGAGGCACCCCCTCCTCTCTAGGGCTTCTTCAAGAACCCTAGGCTGGCAATACTAGAGAGAAGAGAGATTAAGAAAGAAAAGATCTATGTTTCACAGTATAATAAAAATCTAATACAACATATGTATTTATACATAGCAATTAGGCCTGATCAAAAATTTTCTTAGCTAACCCATTACACAAAAGCACTCACCGAGCCCATGTACATCCATGTCTCTCATGATATCATCCTTTGGATCTAAATCGAATCCATACGTATGTTATCGCTCTTAAGACCTCTCAAACCAAGCCTTAAGACCTAGGAAAAGTGCTATCCTAGATCCAAACATAACTTTCCGACATTTTTGCCTACAAAAATTGAGACATCTCGAACTGAGACCAAGATGTCTAAACTGAGACCAAGATGACTTGTCTTAAAATTGAGTCCTCTCCCTTTGCATGCCATGCTGAATGCATTTTTGTCTGGATGAACTTTGAGATTGAGATATCTCAATCTACCCTTAAGATATCTTGGTAGGAATCGAGATGTCTCCACCTAAGATCGAGATGTCTCTAACTATATGCCAGCCCCTTTCTTGACTAATTCTTCTTCCTGGCCGTGGTTCTTTGCTCCACCTTATGTCCCTAAGTTTTTGGAGCAGCTACCAAGATCCTCAAGGTCCTCACACCTGACCTCAGGTCTGTGGAGGGCTAGACACTACCTCCACTCTAGGATAACTCTTGTCCTACCCGAGGATTACACCTATCCTAATATCCCTGGAGCCAACACCTTGGCTCCTCCTATGGCCTCCCAAGGCTTGGGAGCACCATACCATCTATACACTCGATATGGCACAAAAATAAGAAGTTCTACAAGCACTAATCAAAACAAGATAGGAAAATTGTTGATCCTAAATTGATTTTGATGATAACAAAAGCATTTGAGTATGAATTGTTAAGTTACTAATGTTATTTATGAGGTTGTGTAGTTATAAAATTCAAATGCTTGCAAATTCTAAATTTTTCCAACATCTAAATAAAGAATCACCACTCAAGATTTGAGAGAAGAAATTCAAGATTGGACACATCTTTCAAGTATTTTTAATGAAAATAAAATCAAATCAAGAAGACAAGTCTAGCCTACAAACTAATTTAGAGAAGAAAGGCTGACAAACAATCGTTGGCATGTCAGGCACATAGACTTAGCCGACCCAGTCCAAAACTAAGTTGACCTTGTCTTAGTGAAAATAAAGGACAGAAAGTATAGAAACATAAATTTTCAAGACCCAGGTGACTGAGCTAACCTAGTTTTTAACTGAGCTGACCTTGTGACAACTTAACTAACCTAGTCAAAAAGATAGCCAACCTAGTCTGAATAGATAGCAGAAGATAGAAACTGTTATTTTTGATCCATTGATATTGAGCCATCTAAGCTAAGAAATGAACCGATCCAGTGAAGACCGAGCCGACCTAGTGGCTATAAAGACTAATTTCTAATTTCGTAGCTTTTTCATCCCACATGCCTTCCAACATCTATTTTTAGGTCTCCAATGACAAGATCACTCTCTGAAGTCCTCCTTGATAACTTGTAGTGAAAAATATAAGAAAATTTTTTTTGACATAAAAGATATCTTTTAAGCATACAAGAGCTCTTCAAGTAACCAATTTTAGAACTTTCCAGGGTGTGAGCAAAATAGTGAAATGAAGGAGTGATTTATAGAAACATTCTACCCTTCCATCATCTTCAATCTGAGAGAAGTCAGCCTATTGATATTGAAGATCATCTTCTACTTCTTTCAAGCATTCAAGGAGAAATCAAGCCAACCAACAAAGTAGCCCAGATTTTCTTCTATTGAGCTTCAAAGAGTATGTGTTAATTATATTTTTCATTTTTGTTTCAAGTTTCTTGGAGTGAGAAACTTGGGTTAGTTAAAGCCCAAAATTGGATGTTGCATGGTTTGATTGGTGAGCCAAAGTTAAACCCAATCAAGGTTAATTGTTAGCCCGAGAAAATAATCATTGTATGGTTGTGGTTGGTGAACCAAGATCACAACTAAATAGGTTGGTTTGTGAATCAAAGTAAAACAATCAGACTATAATCAAGTTAAGTGATTATAGTTGAATTCCTAAGTGGTTTACTTAGGAAGTGGATGTAGATGCTAAATTTGGCACGAAACTACTATAAAAATATTATGTTCATGATTGTATGTTCTTTACTTCACAATTCTCATTCACTACACATCACATAGTTTGTTTCACTAAGCACCTAAATAGTATAATTTGAACAAGTTTTAAAGTTAAAATTTTTGAAATATCTAATTCACCCTTCCCCTCTTGGGTAGCCATCCTTGAACAACAAGTGATATCAAAGTAGGTACTCTAATATTAGTTATTGACCTAACTATCAAAGAGCAAAAAATTATATGGCAACCCCAATTGGCACCCCATTGGTTGAAGGGTAATAAATCAATAGACTCCCGCTATTCAATGGGACTAACTATATCTATTGAATAGCAAGAATGAGAATATGCATCCAAGCACAAGATTATAATATGTGGAATGTCATAATGTTAGGCCCTCACACGCCTACAATTGTAATTGATGGAGTGTCCACCCTAAAACATAAAATGGATTGGGATGAACATGATAAGAAGAAAGCTCAACTTAACGCCAAAGTAATGAATATTCTATATTATGTTTTGGATACTAATGAATTCGGATATCAACATATTTATCTACCAAAGAGATTTAGGATAGACTTGAAGTCACCCATGAGGGTACTAGTCAAGTCAAAGAAACAAAAATAAACATGTTAGTATACAAATATGAGCTATTTAAAATGGAATCACGTGAAACTATCACTAAAATGTTCATAAGATTTGCTGATATTTTGAATGGTTTAAAAAATCTTGGAAGAGATTATACTAATAGTGATGTTGTGCGCAAAATTTTTAGATCTTTGCCAAAGAATTGAGAGCTAAAGATGACTACCATTCAAGGGACGAAGGATCTAAATAGTCCTGTATTAGAAGAGCTGATTGGTTCACTCATGACCTATGAGCTGAACATGAATCAAGAAAAAGAAGAGGAAGTGAAGAAAAAGAAGAGCATTGCACTCAAAGCTGTTGTCATATATGAAGAGAAAAGTATTGATCTAAAGATTAATTTTGATGATGATAAAGAGTTTTGAGTATAAATTATAAAGTCTAACTTTATTTTTGAGCATATGTAGTTTAAATTTCAAGTGCTTACCTTGTTCCAAATAATTTTTATCAATTCAATAGAGTACCACCACTTAAGAGGTCTTTGAAGAAAATCTAGACTTGACACATCTTTAAAAAAAAGATTAATAAGAATTAAATCAAGTTTAGAAGGCAAGTCTAGCCTATAAATGAAATTGAATAAGAAAAGCTACTAAAAACTTCATGACATGCTTGGCACGCAATTTGAGTCGACCAAGTGAATATTTTAATCGACTAAGTATCAATGATAGAAAGTTAAGCTTCAAAACCCAGGGGACTTAGTCAACTAAGTTTGAAGATTAGTCAACTTAGTCTCAGAGGACAGCAGCAGACAGAAAGCATAGAAAAATCAAAATTTAGAATCTAGAAAACTTAGTCGACTAATTTAGAAAGTTAGTTGACTTAGTCTTAGAGAATAGTAGTAGACTAAGACTCAGTTGACTCAAGATTTGTTCACTTAGTAGACTAAGTCAGATTGAGCAGACTAAGACTTAGTCGACTCAAAGAAACTTAGTCAACTAAGTTCACTATAATGGCTAGTTTTGCATATTTGTAGCCCTTTCATCCCATATACCTTCCAATGGGTATTTTTTTATTTCTAATGGCTAGATCTTTTCTTTAAGACTTCCTAAATGAAATAAAGTAGTAGAAAATCTGAAGGATATATAAGAAAATCATTGGAGTATTGGAGAGAAACTTTTGAAGAGTTTATTAAGCATTCATTGAGAAAGCTAAAGGAGTGAGCTAAAAAGAAAAGAGGAGTTATTTTTAGAGTTATTCTTTATCCTTCAACTACAAATCATCCTCAAGCAAGTGAGAGTAAGAGTGAATTAAAGTAAGAAAGTAATCAAGTTAAGAATCAAGGAGCTTCACCATCACTCAAGCATTCAACAATCATCATTCGGACTTCATCCAATTCTTCAAAGAGTTTTTATTTTTCTAAACTTAATCTTTTGTATTCATTTTTTGGTTTATTGTATTTCAAGATTCTTAGAGTGAGAAACTTGGGTTGGTCTAAGCCATGAGTTGGACGTTTATAGTGATTTGATTGGTGAGCCAAGATTAAAATCAATTAGGATTGATTGTAAGCCTAGAGAAAAATAATCATTTTTGAGGTTTCGGTTGGTAATCTAGAAAAAAACCTATTAGAAAATGTGTATTAAAGCCAATCATCAGCCTATTGATGATTGAGCTATATTATAATTATAATTAATTTATTAATAAATAAAATAAATAGTTTGATATTTTTTCATCATAAAGTCTATATTTTCTAATGAACTCTATTATTGTGATGAAGTCCTTAGGACTATTTAGTTTCGATAAAACAAAAATTATCGATTAGTCCTTAAACTATTCACGCACAATTGATAGGCTGTTAATAATGATGACAGCGTCTATCATGCATAGGTCGCTATATGCCATATAGGTTGGTTGTCCTTTTAATCAAAAAGTGTGGAGGTACTAGTATGGCATACAGATGAGATGTAAGGGTACATCATCACTGAACGTGACCAACTCTAAAGCATTCTGCTATCAAGAATTGCTTTAATGAGATATAGGTATAAGTATCCCTTAGACCTGAGATCACCTCAGTAGTTTGCAAGCAACTCACTGTGCTTTGGTATCAGACTAAGTAAATTTCTAATTTAATAATGGAAGGCTTCTAGGCATAGTCAAGTACTTGCGAAGTCGGTATATGATCAAGATGAAATTGACCACTCCAAGAGTTGCAGAAGAGTATATCACTATGTTTCGATATAACAAAACCTTGGTTAGGATAATCCATAAGATGTATTTGATATCTTGAAATATAATATGATAGCCCAATCAGGGTTGACAGTTAAACTATGAGGTGTCCTACGAACATTTTGATCCAGAGGATGAATTATATAGAAACTATATTCATATGAATTCTAAGGATGTTGTTATACACATTCGACCTATCTGACCATCGGGTACCATAGCTAGATGATCACTTTGATTAGTATAAAATTTTTTTTTCTATACTATCGGCTTAGGTTCATACCTATAGGGTCATATACATAAGTGTTCTTGATCTAATTGGATGGTTGATCAATGATTAAGAATCATTCTAAGATTAAACGATCAATACGGTTGATGTTTAACCTAGTACACGTATTGTAGGAGGATTGATTAGCAATTGGATGGCTAATTAAGTTGAAGGGAAATCCTGATTTACCGGACTAGGTTCGTTTAGATCTGATCGGATCAAGAGATATATTTCAAAAATTTTTTTCTTTGATCCAGATTAGATCTAAGATATTTCAGATCTAATCTTTATTATTTAAATAATTAAAATAAATTTAGATAAATTAAATCAAATTTAATTTATCTTGATGTAGGGTAATCCTATTACCCATTGATGATCCTGTAAGCGGTCGAAGGTTCTGGATCTAGCCACATAAGTGCCTGGCCTCTATCAATATCCACTCGGACTAGATCTAGAGATCCTCTTCTTCTTTATCACATCTCCAAAAATTAGATCTAGATTTGATTTGGAGGATCTTCAAAATACCTTTTGAAGATCAGCAGTTGTCCTTTGTAGCAGCACAACCTTTTAGCTTTCTGTCGCATTTCTCTCATCTGGATTGCACCAACCAAGATCCCAAACTACTTTGGGTGTGGAGAAGAGAGGGAGAAGATCGGCTTGGCATGGAGGAGGAGGAGAGAACCAGCCTTAGGGCGTGGGAATTTTCAGATTTTTTTTTTTTTGACTTGGGCATATGCTAAGGGTGGCGTGCACCCTCCTCCTTGCCATGTTCTGGTAGGGGGACAAGCCCACACCAGCTCTCCAATAGGTGCATAACACATGGACAAAAGTCAAAGTGTCAATGGTCAATATTTGATCAGTCAAAGGTCAACTTTTGACCAAAGTCAAAGGATGAGAAATAGCAGGTCACTAAAAATGGCAGGTATTGTCTTACAAAATAAGACAATCCTTTTCTGACCTAGACAAGCTCCAGTCAGACCAAGTGAAGGCCTCTGATCGAGCACAAACTTCTTTGACTCAATCAGGACAACTATTTTTGATAGTAAAAGAAGAACGTTAGGTTCAATCGAGTGCTAGCACGATTTTTTTGAACCTAATTGAATCTCATTCAGATCAATTGAACTGAATCAATTCAATTGATGATCACCAGATTCAAACCCTTATTTGTGTGACCCAATTAGATTCAGTTCTGTATGGTAATGGGATATGTCATGATCTCTATCATCGACATCATCGAAACTCCTTTCGATGGATCAAAACTCTTCTGATTCGAATAGCTAGAATGATCGATCATCTAAATCATTCTAATTGCTCCCAAAATCCACCAATGACACCTAGCAGTATATGGTGGCAACCCATCAGAGCTGAATGCGAATCTCTCGGTGCAGCTACCTGTGTGATTGAGTTCTTCTATCTTGAGCCCCGATCAGATTAGGGTTTAGGTGAACTCGCCAAATCCTAGTCTCTGTCATATGATGTAATTATTCGATTCGAGTCTGATGTGAAAACCTAAATAGAAACTCTTTCTATTATTTCACTCTGCCATGGCCATGGCCTTCTAGACTTGATTCTCATGATCATCATAGGGCTGCTCCTCTACCACCGAGGTAGATAGATTCCATCTTGATGCTATCCAGTTCCTACAATGAACATGCTATAGCCAACATACACCTCAGGATTCTGAATGGCCAGGAGATTGAGTAATGGTGTAGTCAAACTATAACTCCCTCAAGGTGAACTTCTGATGCACCGAAGGTCAAAGAACCAGACATACTACTACAGCATCGAGTCAATCATTGATGAGAAGGTAGACTTCCTAATGACTACTTGAGGTGGTCACGCTCAGTGCCCTCGTTCTCTAACGAGTACCTATACTTTTGTTCCAATGTTTCCACACCGTAAACTCAACACTCATCTACTAAAGAGAAATGATTGTACACCAACCTTCCAGATCAATCACCATCCTCATGATGATCCTATGGTCGGAAGCATTTTATGAGTTAATAATTATTATTCATGTCTTAAATTTTCAACTCTTGAAAATATGAATTATCATTATCATTAACTCAAAGGATATATCACAGACACTAAATACACATATGTGATAGAAAATAACCCATTTTATTGATTATAGTCAAAATTATAATTTTGCCCCTAGAAGTGTATTACAAGTGTCAACCAACTCTGGCTTCTAGGGCACATATATCTAACAAATTAACTTAATTTTATTAAGTTAAAGGGCTGCGATTAAGTCTAGTTAAATATAAAGTTTATAGATCATATCTATTACCTGAGCAAGTTTAGATATTCTAACTTACTGATCTAGGCTTGAGGATGAAATCATGAGCCGCACATATGTCTGACCTCTAGGAGTAGTCCACACGAGCCTACGATCTCTGATATGAAGTTCGATGCAGGAAATTAGCACAGCATGCTAGTACTGTGTTGATCCTTCTTCGATGATCGATTTGATGCTCTCTTCTTCAAAATTTAGACTCTCTAAAATATGAAAAGGAAGATGAGAGTTTGTTGATCTAAGACTCTCTAAGAAAAACTCAAAAGAAAGAAGGAGAGATTGAAAATAAAACAGCCTTAGAAGAAGACACTCTCCTTCTTCTCTTTTCTCTCACCTAGATACCTAGTTTGGTACCTATGGAAACCCCATGCCCAGTGACCCTCTTCCTTTGATTTCTACACACCCCAAACCTCTTCAAAAGCTCTATATTTTACAAAAAAATTAGAATAAAATTCATCCAATAAATAAGATAAAAGAAGAGTCCAAGTTAGGTCAAATTTCTAGACTAGGAATATCCAAACATGGGAAGTTGTTGGGGCGCCCAACTCTTGGGCGCTTCCTCCATAATTTTTGGCATCAACCAGCAAAAAAGGGTGCACAAAAAATGAGATTATTTTCATAGAATAAGAGAAGAATTAATTAAAAGAGGGGGTGGTACTCAAGGAAAGATGTTTTGGTCAATAAGGATTCTATCTGACAGAATCCTAAGCAAAACCAATTCCTCCTTTGACTTGGTCTTCCACTTAACTTTCAAATATGACTTGGAGGGAGAGAGAGGGCATTCAAATCAGGAAGGGATTTTCCATAAAAAATACCTAAAAAATAGGTATTGGGGGTGTTGGGACCAAGGTGGCGCAAGGAGATAGAGAGTCCTAGTCACACTAGGATTCCTGTTTTGACTTGGTCAAACAAGATCTTTTAACCAAATAAAATCAAGATACCAATCCAATTAAATAAAATCCTAACCCATTTAAGGACTTAATTAAATTAGATTAAATTAGATTTAACTTTAATTTATTTTCTAATCAAATTAGAAAATTGGGTTAATCCGAGTCCTAGTTAGACTAGGACTAGTTTTTCCTTGCACTTGGCTTATCCAATAAACAAATTAGACTTGATCCAATCAAGCTCAAACCAAATTTAATTAAATCATATTTAATTTGAATTAATCTCAGCCTATTGGTTTAATCAAATTAAGCCAATTAGCAATCCAATTGCTAATCGATCATCCTACAATACTTGCACTAGGTTAAATACCAATCGTATTGATTGTTTAATCCTAGAATGATTCTTAATCATTGATCAACCATCTGATTAGATCCTAAGCTTTAATGTGTGTGACCTTATAGATCCAAACCTAAGTCTGTAGCATAGGAATAAATTTTTATACCAATCGAAGTGACCATCTAGTAATTATACCTGACGGCTGGATAGGTCGAAGGTGTAGAACACCATCCTTAGAACCCAAGCGGATATAGTTTCCATGTAATTAATCCCATTGACCATAATGCTCGTAGGACACAACAAAGTTCAACTATCAACTTTGATCAGGTTATCCACATTGTATTTCTAAATTTAAAATTAATCTGATGGATTACCCTAGCCAAGATTTTGCTATATTGAAATACAGTGATACATTTTTCTCCAACTCTTGGAGTAGTCAATTCCATCTTGATCACACTCTGACTTCGCAAGTACATGACTATGCCTAGAAACCTTCCATTACTAAATTAGAAATTCAGTTAGTTTGATACCAAAGCACAGTGAATTGCTTGCAAGTCACTGAGGTGATCTCAAGTCTAAGGGATACTTATACTTATATCCCATCAAAGACATTCTCGATAGTAGAATACTCTGGAGTTAGTCACGTTCAGTGATGATGTACCCATACATCTCACCTGTATGCCATATCAGTGTCTCCATATACATTGGTTAAGAGGACAACCAATCTATATGGCATATAGCGATCTATGCTTGATAGGCATTGTCGTCCTAATTAACAGCCTATCAATTAGTCATTTAAGAACTAATCGATAAATCCTCTTTTTATTGAAACTAAATAGTCCTAAGGACTTCATCACAATATTGGAGTTCATTAGAAGATGTAAACTTATGATGAAAAAAGATGCCAAAATATTTTTTATTAATTAATAATTTAATTATAATATCTCAATCGTCAATAGATGATTGGCTTTGGGACATAATTTTCAACAACTCCCACTTGTCCTAAAGCCACTCGGCATAGTATTTAATACCCATCTTCGACTTATGGTTCTCGAACTCCTTGATTGCTAGGGTTTTAGTGAAAGGGTCGGCTAGGTTCTCCTTTCCATCAGTCTTCTGAAGATTGACGTCATCACGATCCACGATTTCACGAACCAAATAAAAATGGCATAGAATGTGCTTTGTTTATTGGTGTGCCTTTGATTCCTTTGCTTGAGCTATGGCGTCAGTGCTGTCACAGCAGAGAGGGACTGGACTATCAGTGGAGGATGCTACTCCAAGCTCGATGATGAACTTCCTCAGCCACACAGGTTTCTTTGCTGCATCTGATGCTGTCATGTACTCTGCTTCACAAATAGAGTCAGTCATTGTATACTGCTTAAAACTTTTTCAACAGATAGCTTCATTATTTAGAGTAATGATATACCCCGACACACTTTTACTGTCATCATGATCAGATTGAAAGCTAGAGTCTGTAAATCCCATAAGCTTCAAATCTGACTCACCATAAACCAACTATTGTCCTTAGTATTTCTCAAATATGTAAGGATGGTTTTAACTACCTTTCAGTGATTTTCTCCAGGATCAGACTGGTATCTACTCACTACTCTTAGTGAGTATGCCATGTCTAATCTCGTACATGTCATTGCATACATAATAGACCCCACTGTCAAAGCATATGGAATTCTACTCATACGCTCTCTCTCTTCAGGAGTTGTCGGATAATCCTTCTTAGAGAGAGAAATTTCTTAGCCTATCGAAAGATAGCCCTTTTTGGAATTCTCCGTGTTGAACCTCTTCAGCATAGTTTCTATGTATGTGGATTAGGACATACCAAGCATCCTTTTAAATCTATCCCTATAAATCTTCATTCCTAAGATGTAGGATGCTTCACCGAAGTCCTTGATGGAGAACTGTGATGACAATCAGACTTTTATTTCTTGTAGTGCGTGGATGTCATTCCTGATTAAGAGAATATCATTCATGTACAAAATAAGGGATACCACTGCTAGATTATTTGTCCATTTGTAAATGCAGGGTTCCTCTCCATTTTTAACGAAGCCATACATTTTGATCACTTTATCAAAATGCATGTTTCAATTCTGAGATGCCTGCTTCAATCCATAAATGGATCTCTGAAGCTTGCATAACTTGGACTCATCTGTGGATGTGAATCCTTCAAGTTGTATCATATACACCTCTTCGATCAGCTCTCCATTTAGGAAAGCTATCTTCACATCCATTTGCCAGATCTCATAGTCCACATGGGCAGCAATGGCAAGCATGATCCGAATCGACTTGAGCATTGCAATAGGAGAGAACATCTCATCATAGTCAATACCATAACATTGACAATATCTCTTGGCAATCAGACGGACTTTATAGGTCTTCATCTTTCCATCTGTGCCTCTCTTCCTTTTAAAGATTCATTTACACCCAATGGGTTTAACCCCTTCAGGTGGGTCAACTTGTCCATACATCATTGACCTTCATGAAATCCATTTGGGATCTCATGGCTTCTAGCTATTTCTCAGAGTCGAGTCTTTGCATCCCATCCATATAAGTGATCGAATCCTCATCGTTCCCATCGAGTTCGATGGGATCACCATCTTGGACTAAGAATTCATAGTATCTATCTGGATGGTGGGGTACTTTACTGGATCATCTTAATAGTATGGGTTCACTAGGCTTTGGATCTAATCTGATCAAATCCAACTTAGGTTCAACATTTTGTATCGGACTTTTTACTTGTTGAACTTCATCAAGTTCAACCTTAGAGGCAACAATTCCTTCATCAAAGAACTCCTTTTCTAAAAAGGTTGCCCTAAGGCTGACGAACATCTTTTGTTTATTAGCATGGTAGAAATAGTATCCTTTGGTCTCTTTTGGGTACCCTATGAATATACACTTGTCAGACCTAGGTTCAAGTTTGTTTGTAACTAACCATTTGATATAAGCTGGCACCCCCAAATCCTAAGGCATGAAAGTGCTGGGTTACGCCCTATTCATATCTCATATGGAATTTTAACTACAGACTTACTTGGAATCCTATTTAATAGATAACAACTGATTAGAGTGCATATCCCCAGAAGGATATCGGCAAGCTAGCAAATCCCATAATGGATTGGACCATATCTAACAGAGTTCGATTCCTCCTTTCAGACACACCATTATGCTGTGGTGTTCCAGGAGGAGTCCATTTGGATAGAATTTCATTCTCTCCTAGATATGTAAGAAACTCACTAGAAAGGTATTCTTCTTCTCGATCAGATCGAATAGTTTTAATACTCTTTCTAGTTTATTTTTCTACTTCACTTCGGTATCATTTGAATATTTTAAAAGAATCCAATTTATGTTTCATCAGATAGACATATCCATATCTGGATAGATCATTTGTGAAAGTGATGAAGCAGACATATCCACCTCTGACACTTGTGCTCATTGATCCACATACATCAACATGTACTAGACCTAAGAGCTCATGGCTCTCTCACCTTTTCCAGTAAAAGATGACTTGGTCATTTTACCAAGAAGATAGGACTTACAAGTTGGAAGTGATTCACAATCATTAACTTCGAGGATTCCCTCCTAAGTCAACCTATTTATCCTGTTCTTGTTTATATGACCTACCCTACAGTGCCATAAGTAGATATCTGATACACTATCTAATCTAGGATGCTTGCCAGTAGAATAGACTACAATAACAGATTGTGATAATATATATACACCACTGTTCTATTATCCATAGAAAGCAGTAACACTATTCATAATGACATTACAAGCTCATTTCTTTATTGAAATTTCATAATTGTTCATGGCCAAAAGGTCTACAAAAATGATATTTAAAAAAAAACTAGGATAAAAATGATAATTACTAAGAACAATGGTATGAGATTCAAATACAAGTTTCAAAATTCCTAAAGCTAGAACTAAAACTGATCTTCCATCTCCAACATTCAGGAATCTCTCGTCTTGCTCGAATCTTCTATTGATCTACAACCCCTGCAATAAATTGCAAATATGGTAAGGGCTACAGGTATCTAATACCTAGTCAGTAATATCACAAATAGAGAAATTGCAAGGAGTTATCATATAAATACCTTGCCCAGCAATAGCTTGCTTCTTTCTCTGCTTGTTTGGGTCCAGGGAAGCAATGTACTAAGGATAGTTCCTCTTCTAGTGCCCTCGCTTCTTGCAAAACAAGCATTTAGCTTGACTTTTATTGGACTTGGTCTTTAGGGTCTGAGCCTACATGGGTGTCCTAGCATGAACATGCACCTTCTTGGCTTTCTTCTTCTTGTTGTTCTTTCCTTTCCCAAAGGATCGAGAACGAGAAGACAAACCTCACACTAAGTTCACTGACTCCTTATGGAGTTGGTGATCTTTCTCAAAGTTTTAGAGTAACCGCAGTAACCCGTGGTAGTCCACTTCAAGCTTTGACATTCTATAATGTGTAAGGAATGAGAGATAAGACTTGGGCAGCGAGTTCGGTATTGCATCTTTCCCAAGTTGTTTGTACAAGAAAAAGCCGAGCTTACTCAAGCACTCTATCAGCTCGATCATGTACAACACATGATCAGTGACAGAGGCACCATCCTACATTCTGGCATTAAAGATGGCACAACTAGTCTTGTGCCTCTCAACATCATCGAGTGTGCCAAAAGAATCCTCCAACACTTGGAGCATTTCATTTGGTTGAGCTGTCTCAAACTTGCAACTGAACTCATCGTTCATCGCTACTAGTATAATGCAGCGCACCGTGGTTCGATCATTGAGTCACTTTTGATAAGTGTCTTTGACTATTCCATGTGCATTGGCAGCTGGCTCCTCAAGTGCAGATCCATCAGCACATATAGGATCCATTCATGCTTTAGGATAATCTTCAACTTTCAGTACCAGCTACCGAAGTTGGATCCCACCAACTTATCATTGTCGAACAATGATATGAGTGATAGAGAAGTGGCCATGTCTGCACAAAGAAAAACTAAAATCTAATTAGTAATTGATTCATTAAACCTAAAGATTTGGACTTTAATCAAAAGATTTCTTCCATTACTTTATTCGAATTGGTAGCCTCTACCTCCAATTCGAGGAATTATCCTAATTTCTTAGTGGATACTAGAATCCACATAGACTGTACACAAGCCCAACTTTGTTGGCCCATCCATGTACATCTAAGGGTAGGTTCATAACCAATTATTTTTCCAAATAATTTTTACTGACTAAATTTTACCCCAGGCCCTGATCAGTTGGCTTTGGCCTTCTCAGAAAAGGGTCCAATTAGGTCCAACTATTAATATGACCATACTTGGCCTATCCAACCAATGAATGATCAGGCCTAACATTGGTTGGCCCACCAGACCACCATTTAGAAATGGTATCCAAGAGATCATATAATGAATGATAATTTCATCAATCGATAAGCACCAGTCTTTTGGGCCTCCAATGATTATCCAACTGATGGACCCATTATCATCCACTTTAGTGTGAGGCTATGATCTAGTTATTGTAAGTGCACCAACTGACATCACCTTTCTGTGATACCAATTGATGTTCCATGATATCACTCGAATGTCAATCATCCTTGACATCACAAGCACCGATATCATATTGCGGAAGCTCCTGATCTTTAGCACAGATCTAAAGGAACCTATGATGTTCTCTATGGATAGCAAACCATCGATCCTCCATCTGAATCTGTGATGGGGCACCTCCCTCCTTAGGATTGAGGGAGATGCCCCCTTCTCTAGGGCTTCTTCAAGAACCCTAGGGCATTAACTCTAGAGAGAAGAGAAGAAGAGAGTTGAGAGAGAAAAGATCTATATTCTATAGCATAATGAAAACCCTAATACAACCTATGTATTTATACATAGCCATTAGGCCCGACCAAAAAACTCTCCGACTAACCCAATACATGAAAGCACTCACCGAGCCCAAGTCTCACATGCTCTCATTCTCTGGATCTAGACCCGATGCATTCATGAATTAGCCACCTTAAGACCTCTCAAAATAGGCCTTAAGATCCCTAGGATCAACCCAGACCCTAGTCCAAAATAGACCTCACGTAACTCTGCCTGCGCACTAAGCCGGCTCAGTCTCAGCACCGAGCTGGCTAAGTTCCACTGGGCTGGCTTAGTCTGAAACTGAGCTAGCCTAGTTCTGTGCCATCCCAATAGTTTCAAACACATAGCTCTCTATTTTTTCTGTGCACTGACACTTAGTCGATCTAATTTTGGACTGAACTGGCTAACCTGCAGAAAATCTTCTTTCTGCAGTCTTGATTTTCCGACTTTAAATTCTTGCTTCACCTTATGTCTCAAGTCTTCGAAGCACCAACCAAGCACCTGGAATCCCTAGAACCAACCCTCTGACTCCTTCCGTGGCCTCCCAAGGCTTGGGAGCACCATAAATCCTCATAGTTATCATATAAATGTTTCATTTTAGGGACCTAATAATTTTAGAGAATTTATTTATAGAAGTGAGTAAGTCAGATTAACCAGCTTATCGTAATCCTCGCACTAACTTCATCAAGTTAGCTTAAGGGAGACCATTAATAGGCTGGTCTAGGAGCACCTAAAGCAATCAAACTGATTTACGTAGCAGACATGGTTTAGCTCAAATAGTCAAGTGATCTGATCAAAATAAAATCTCACCAAGAGGCTAGATAAGTTTGATCAGTGGAAGGGTTTGCCAGGCTTGCCTTAGACATTATCAGAAATGGCCAGGTAAGCGGGCTACCAATTAAAAACCACTAGTTTGATTTACCTTAGACACTAACTAGTTTAATTAGTTTCATTTTGATCAACCTAATAGTTCATGCATAGACCATATAGCTAGGAATCAAGTCCATCTTGGGTCTTGTTAAAGATATGGACTTGACCAACTACAACAATTGCAATTGATTTAGAGAATCCTAGACCTAATCTAAGACAACAATTGATTAGATTTAGTCAATTCTCTAATTAAGTCCATTCTTTAATCTAACCCTAGGTCTAACCCAATTAATGGACCTAATCTCCACTAACCAATTTAACCCAATGTATTATGATTTGTATCTTAGGATCCTCAATTCACAATCCTAGATCCTAATCAATCAACTTCTTAATTTTCAATTAACTTTTAGGCTGAGGGTTGGGGTTTAGCTTTTCGAAAATAATTTTCATATTTGTAAAATATTTTTACAACATGGTTCTATCAATCAAGTTGCATGTTTGATTCATAATCAATATGCAAGTAAAATAAACATAAAACTACTTTAGATCTAATCTAAACAGGTTCATGTAATTAAAATAGTTTCAATAATAATCAATCATAAATCTTCCTAGATCAAATCTAACATATTTATGATGATTGAAATTAGATTAAAATAATTTTAATCAAATCATAAAATTTCTTAGATCTAATCTAAAATTTTATGATCAATATTTTAAATCAGCACGTACTAGGACAACCTATTCACTGTAAGGGATAAACCTTACAGCAGGACAACCTTATAGCAGTCCGTGCAATCTAAAATATTTTTTTTTTTAATTATAAATTTAATAATTAGATTATAAATTATATATAATTTAAAAAATAATTTAGATACGTATAAAAATTATATAATAAGAACCTAGGCTCTGATACCAATTGTAGGAACTAGATCTAGGGTTTCACGGATAGATTTTGAAACTTTTTCAAGATCTTATAGTGAAAGACTTAAATAAATCTAAAATTTATTTAAACAACCATGTAAATACCTAGATCTCAGATCTATTACATGATTATGGTATGATATTAAATTAAAAATTAAAATCAAATAAGAAAAAATAGGTTGTTCAAATCAACCTAGATCTACACTACATCAAATGCAGGTATGAAGTTTATAGATCAAATCTATTACCTCAGCAAGTTTAGATGTTCTAATATACTGATCCGGACATGAGAATGAAGTCATGAGCTGCACATGTATTTGGCCTCTAGGAGTCATCTACATGAGCCTACGATCTCTGATTTGAAGTCCGATGTAGGAAATCAGCATAGCATGCCAGTACTATGCTGATCCTTCTTCGATGGTCGATCCGATGCTTTCTTCTTTAAAATTTAGACTCTCCAAAATATGAGAAGAAAGATGAGAGTTTGTTGATCTGAGACTCTCTCAAAAAAACTCAAAAGAATGGAGGAGAGACTGAAAGTAAAATAATCCTAGAAGAAGACCCTCTTCTTCTTCTCTTTTCTCTCACCTAGACACCTAGTTTGGTGCCTATAGAACCCCCATGCCCAAGGAACCTCTTCCTTTGATTTTTTCACACCCCAAACCTCTCTAAAAGCTCTATATTTCATAAAAAAATTAAAATAAAATTGATCCAATAAATAGGAAAAAAGAAGAGTCCAAGTTAGGTCAAATTCTTAGACTAGGAATATCCAAACATGGGAAGTTGTTGGGGGGGCGCCTCCTCCATAATTTTTGGCATGGACCAGAAAGGGAGGGTGCACAAAATAGAAAATTAATTTCATAAAATAAGAGAAGAATTAATTAAAAGAGGGGGCAGCATTCAAGGGAAGATGTTTTGGTTAATAAGGATTCCATCTCATAGAATCCTAAGCAAAATCAATTCCTCCTTTGACTTGGTCTTCCATCTAACTTCCAAATATGACTTGGAGGGAGAGAGGAGGCATGGAAATTAGAAAAAAAGAGATTTTCCATGAAAAATACCTAAAAAATAGGTATGGAGGGCGTTGGGACCAAGGTGGCGCAAGGAGATAGGGAGTCCTAGTCACACTAGGACTCTTATTTTGACTTGCTCAAACAAGATCTTTTAATCAAATAAAATCAAGATTGAACCAACCAAATTAAATAAGACCCTAACCCATATAAGGACCTAATTAAATTAGATTAAATTAGATTTAATTTTAGTTTATTTTCTAATTAAATTAGAAAATTGGGTTAATCTGAGTCCTAGTTAGACCTGGACTAGTTCTTCCTTGCACTTGGCTTATCCAATAAACAAATTGGACTTGATCCAATCAAGTCCAAACTAAATCTAATTAAATCATATTTAATTAGACTTAATATCAACCTATTGGCTTAATTAAATTAAGCCAATTAGCAATCCAAATGCTAATCGATCCTCCTGCAACACTTGCACTAGGTTAAACACTAATCGTATTAATTGTTTAACCCTAAAATGATTCTTAATCATTGATCAACCATCCGATCGGATCATAAGCTCTAATGTGTGTGACCTCATAGATCTGAACCTATGTCGATAGCATAAAAATAAATTTTTGTACCAATCAAAGTGATCATTTAGCAATGATACCCAATGGCTGAATAGGTCAAAGGTGTAGAACACCATCCTTAGAACCCATGCAGATATAGTTTTCATATAATTCATCCCCTTGACCACAATGCTTGTAGGACACATTAGAGTTTAACTGTCAACTCTGATCAGGTTGTCCACATTGTATTTTAAAATATCAAATCCATCTGATGGATTATCCTGGCTAAGGTTTTGCTATATTGAAATACAATGATACATTCTTTTCCAACTCTTGGAGTGGTCAATTCCATCTTGATCACACTCTGACTTCGTAAGTACTTGACTATACCAGAAGCCTTTCGTTGCTGAATTAAAAATTTAGTTAGTCTGGTAGCAAAGCATAGTGAGTTGCTTGTAAGTCATTAAGGTGATCTCAAGTCTAAGGGATACTTATACCTATATCCCATCAGAGATATTCTTGATAGCAGAATGCTCTGGAGTTGGTTATGTTCAATGACAATGTATCCATACATCTCACCTATATTCCATACTAATGTCTCTGCACATCTTGGTTAAGAGGACAACCAACCTATATGGTATATAGCGATCTATACTCGATAGATACTATCATCCTAATTAACAACCTATCATTTGGTCGTGAACAAATTTAAGGACTAGTCGATAAATCCTCTCTTTATCGAAACTAAATAGTCCTAAGGACTTCATCACAATAATGAAATTCATTAGAAGATGTAAACTTATGATGAAATAAGATGCCAAAATATTTTTTATTAATTAATAAATTAATTATAATATCTCAAGCATCAGTAGGCTGACGATTGGCTTTGGGACACAATTTCCAATATATATAATAGAATCGTAACAAACCAAAACTCTTCCCTTATGGCACCATTTTTACCCATATTTTTTTTAGAATTTTTATGACTTTTATGATTGGTTTTGTGTGCCCTTTGCTGGTGGTCCACGATAGAAAAAAGGGAGGGGGCGCTCAAGAGTTGGGTGCCCCAAGTCTTGCCCATTTTGGACATACCTTGCCTAAGTATTTGACCTAGACAAGGACTCCTACATAACTCTCTATTTAAAAGGGTCTTTGGACCTAATTTCTAGTATGAATTCAGATCTAAGAGAGTTTTTGGGCAAGATAAAATCAAGAAAAAATTCATCTTGGGAATGGAAATTTTAAAGATACCAATCAAGGCATCTAGGTGAGAGAATAAAAAAGAAGAAAAGGGTCTTCTTTTGGGATTGTTTTCGTCTGCCTCTTCCTCTATTTTTTAGAGATTTTTGAGAGATGTCTCAGGTCCTTAAATTTCTTCCCTTCCTTCTATTTGTTGGAGAGTCTAAACTTTTGAAGAAGAAAGATCTAGATCGATCGTTGAAGAATGATCAGCACAGTACTAACATCCTATACTGATTTTTGGGCATCGAACTTCTGATCTGTGTTCATGGGCTCGTGTGAACAACCTTTAGAGGCTGGATGGGTGTGTGGCTTGGAGCAACATCCTCAAGCCCGAATCAGCAAGTTAGAAAGTCTAACTTGCAAAGGTAATAAAGATCGGATCCCCTGTTACATACCTATATTAGATCTATTGTAGATCTGTGTTGATATGATCAACATATTCTCTTCTGATAGTTTTTTAATTTTTGATTTAATAACATGCTTTAATCATGTTATAGGATCCAAGATATAGGATCTTTTCTAGTATTTTATGAATTAATTTGATTAATTCCTATTTTCAACTGCTTAGATCTGAAAAAGTTTCAAGATCTAACCTCAAAACCTTAGATCTGGTTTCTTCAAAACCAACTAGATTTGATTATGATCCTAGAAAATAATCTCGGATGGTTTTAGTTGGTGAGCTAGGAAAAATCAACTGGATTTGATTGTAAGCCCAAAAAATAATTGGACTGTAATTTTAGTTGTGAATTATAGTTGAATTCCTAAGTGGTATATTTGGGGAGTGGATGTAGGTGCTGAGTTTAGCACCAAAATACTATAAAATTTGTGTGTTTGTGTTTATGATTATTACTATTATTCTTTATATCTTTTATCTTTCCATTGCTCTTTACATTCAAGATTATATTGTTTATTGCATGCATATCACTTAGTGTAAATCATTCAAATATACAAATTAGTCATTTAGTTTTTAAAATATCCAAGTCATCCCCCCTCTTGGGTAGCCATACATAGGCAACAATTGGTATTAGAGTAGGTGCTCTAAGTTTTTTTTTTTACTCTATAGTTAAGGATCTTATGGCTGACCGATTTGATTCTTTGTTGGGTGAAGGACACTTAACCATTAGACTTTTCTTCAATGGCACTAATTATACTTATTGAAAAGTAAGGATGAGAATCTTTATTCAAGCACAAGATTATGACATAGGGAATAACATACTCAATGGTCCTCACAAACCTACGATAATTGTCAATAATTTATGTGCCTAAATCTAAAAAAGATTGGAATGGGCTAGATAACATGCTAGCTCAATTAAATGCTAAATCTGTAAATATCTTATATCATGTATTGGACTATAATGAATTTAATAGAATATCAATGTATTTATCTGCAAAAGAGATTTAGGATAAACTTGAAGTGATCCATGAGGATACAAGTCAAGTCAAAAAATCTAAAATAAATATGTTAGTTCATAAATATGAGTTATTTAAAATGAAACCTCATGAGACAATATGATATGTTTACAAGATTTATGAAAATTATAAATGAGTTAAAGAGTCTTAGAAAAGACTATTCTAATAGTGATCTTATAAGCAAAATTCTTAAGTCCTTACCAAAGACATGAAAAGCAAAAGTAACAGTAATCCAAGAAGTCAAGAATCTTAGCAAGCTTGCTTTGGAAGAGTTAACTGGATCGCTCATGATATATGAGCTCAATATGAACCAAAGCATGGAGGAGAAAGAGATGAAGAAAAGAATCTTTGCATTCAAGTAATTGGCCATTGAAGAAAGTTCAAGTGATTCTACTGAGGATTCAGAAGATGAAGAAAAATTTAGGAGAAATAAGAAAAATTTTTAACCAAGAAGACCAAAAGAAGAAAAGGATCTATTTAGAAAACATAAAAAAGACTACCCCCTACTAAAAAAGAGCTCAATAAAATTAAGAAGAAAAGCTATATTGGCTAATTAGAAAAGTAGTGTATACAAAGTAGAAAAAATTGACTTATGCTCTTCTAATTGCAGCAAGAAAACTTTGACCTTACTTCTAGGGATATGCTATAATGCTCCTCATTGATCAGTCGATCAGTGCGATCCTTCATCAAATGGATGCTTTCGAAAGAATTGCAAAATGGGCCATTGAACTAATAGAGTTCGACATCAACTATCGGCCTCGAGTAGTAATCAAGGCTCAGGCGCTGGCCGACTTCATAGTTGAATGTACCATCCCAGATGATGTCGAGCTTCAAAATGAAACCAATATTCCATGGTTGCACCCAAGCTCCTCTAAAGAAAGAACGGACCTTCCTAAAGATTTTTGGACCCTATATGTTGATGGCTCCTCCAACGCTTTCGGAGCAGATGCTGGGCTGATCCTAATCAATCCAAAAGGAATCATCATGCAGTACACGCTACATTTTGAATTCTTGAAGATAAATAATGGGATAGAATATGAGGCCCTAATAGTCGGTCTCAGGATAGCCAAAGAATCGGGAGCTGATCGACTTTAGATTTATAGTGACTCCTAACTGGTCGTGGGGCAGGTCAACGACAATTATGAATCCCAGGAAGAGAGCATGGTAAAATATCTTGAGAAGGTGAAGAGCTTGAACCCAGCCTTCGGCAGCCTCAGCATTCAACAAATTTCGAGAGTGGAAAATGCTAGGGCCGACCTTCTTTCTAAGCTAGCCACCCTAGCTCCTAACAAGCTTTTGAAAGAAGCTTATTATGAGACATTGAAATGCCCATGCACAAAGGAACCGCAGCCCATCATGCAAGTTGGCCAGGAGCCCTGCTGGATTGACCCACTGACCACTTATCTTAAGGACGGTGTTCTTCCTCATGATCCAAAAGAGGCTCGGAAGTTGAGAAACCAAGCCTCTCGGTATGTTCTTTATGAGAATAAGCTGTAGAAAAGGTCATATTCGCTGCCATTATTGAGCTACATCCGATAAGAGGTTGATTTTGCACTATGGGAAGTGCACAAGGAAATTTGCAGGAGCCATCTAGGTGCTAGATCTATGTCTTATAAGCTGCTCCGATAAGGGTATTACTGGCCAACTATGCATGGTGATTGTGTTGATGACGTTAGGAGATGTGATCACTACCAAAAGAATGTGAATGTGCAAAGGCAACCAGCTACCAAGCTTGCCCCATTGAGTGCTCCTTGGCCTTTTGCCCAGTGGAGAGTGGATACTCTTGGACCCTTTCCAATAGCTTCTAGGCAATGAAAGTTTGTCCTAGTCGCTATTGACTATTTCACTAAATTGATCCAGGCCGAATCACTGGCAAAAATTACCAAAGCCAAGGTGTAGGACTTCATCTGGAAGTCAATCATTTGTAGATTTGGACTACCCCAAACTATCATAATAGACAAAGGTCGACAATTTGCCAGGGTGAGGTTCATCGAGTTCTGCGAAGGTTTGAATATCTTCCACCACTTTACGTCGGTAGCTCACCTACAAGTAAATGGGGAAGCTGAAGTGACCAACTGGACCCTATTGCAATGCATCAAGACAAGACTCAAAAAAGCAAGAGGGGCCTAGGCAGACAAACTTTATCATGTTTTGTGGACATACTGCAGTACCCAAAGGCTGTCGACTGGAGAAACACTGTTCACCTTAGCTTTTAGAATAGAGGCAGTCATCCCGATTGAACTTAAGCTTCCATCGACGTGGATAGTGGCTTTCAATAAGTAGCATAACTCGCAAGACCTCAAAGCCAACCTCGACCTTCTGGAAGAAAAAAGAGAGAAAGTCAAAGTTCGGATGGCAACTTATAGGCAAAAGGTGGTCCGATACTATAACTCCAAAGTCAGAGGTAAAATGTTCAGAGTGGAGGACTTAGTGCTTCAGCAATCCGCCATATCTCAGCCTCAGAACTAGGAGAAGCTTACCCCAAATTGGGAAGGACCCTGCGAGGTCATGGAAGTCATCTGACCTGGGACATAGTACTTGAAGGAACTTGGAGGGATAGACCTACCTTGACCATGAAATTCAGAAAATCTACGAATGTATTACCGATGATTTGATTGTAATGAAATCTCTCTACTTCAACACCCTAATCTTTATTGTATATCAGTAACATTGGGGGACTACCCTCCGAACATAATCTCACGACAAATACGGCCACGTTAGAAATAGGAGGAGAACCTCATTCTAATGTGAGTAAAGTCGAAGGTCTCATTCATTTTAGACAAGATGAGGGGCGAGGCCCTGACAATAGCCCAAATGTGCCCCTATAGTCCGTTAGAAATAGGAGGAGAATCTCATCCTAACATGAGCAAAGTCAAAGGCCTCGTACATTTTAGATGAGATGAGGGGTGAGGCCCTGACAACGGTACTAATGTGCCCCTATAGCTCATTAGGAATAGGAGGAGAACCTCGTCCTAACATGAGCAAAGTCGACGGCCTCATTCATTTTAGATGAGATGAAGGAAGAGACCCTGACAATAGCCCTAATGTGCCCCTACAGCCCCGTTAGGAATAGAAGGAGAACCTCATCCTAGTGTGAGTAAAGTTGAAGGCCTCGTTCATTTTAGATAAGATGAGGGTAGAGGCCCTGACAACGGCCCTAATGTGCTCCTACAGTTTGTTAAGAATAGAAGGAGAACCTCATCCTAACGTAGGCAAAGTCAAAGGCCTCATTCATTTTAAACGAGATGAGGGGAGAGGCTCTAACGACGGTCCTAACATGCCCCTACAGCCCGTTAAGAATAGAAGAAGAACCTCATCCTAACATGAGCAAAGTTGAAGATCTCATTCATTTTAGACGAGATGAGGGAAGAGGCCCTAACAACAGCCCTAATGTGCCCCTAGAGTCCATTAGGAATAGGAGGAGAACCTCATCCTAACGTGAGCAAAGTTGAAGGCCTCCTTCATTTTAGACGAGATGAGGGAAGAGGCCCTAACAATGGCCCTAATGTGCCCCTACAATCCATTAAATAGGAGGAGAACCTCATCCTAACGTGAGCAAAGTCGAAGGCCTCATTCATTTTAGATGAGATGAGGGAAGAGGCCCTGACAATGGCCCTAATGTGCCTCTAAAGCCCATTAGGATTAGGAGGAGAACCTTATCCTAACCTGAGCAAAATTGAAGATCTCGTTCACTATAGATAGGATGAGGGCAGAGACCCTAACATCGGCCCTAATATGCCCCTATGGCCTCATTAGGAATAGGAGAAGAACCTCATCCTAATAAGAGTAAAAAAAGAGTAGAGAGAGAGAAGGGTCGAAGGTGACCATTGCATTCACATGAGGCAATGATGGATAAGGTATTATTTTATTACAAGTTTAAATTTATTACAAGTAGGATGGAGGTCGACCAAACTAACTACATATTACAAGAAAGTCAACACGACAGGGATTGGCAAGATCGATTACAAAAAATATATATAAAAGGAGGCGAAGCCTTAAGATGGACTGGACTCCTCAAGCTTTGGGTTGTCGACACCGACCATCACCAAGGCCTACTTCAACCTAACGATTTCCTCCTTAAGTTCTTTTTTTTTCATACAAATTATCTATGTACACTCTGTTGATATGTTCGAGCTTCGAGCTCCCGCTGCAGCCTCCTTAGGACCTCAGACTTGGCCTCCGAATCTTAGATGGCTTGATGCTCATAGATCTATTAGAGCTTCAACCACTAAACTTCGACTTTCTCCATCTTGACAGCCTCTGAAAGCTTGCCAATGGTCTTCTTCAAGGAGGCAATCTCCTCCGACCTCCACTAGAGACAGCCCACCGACCATTAGCCAGTTGTTGCTAGAGATGGCTCACCTCTCTGTTAGCTGCCCGGAGCTCATGCTCGAGCTTGGTCACCTCCTTCGATCGAGTTAGCTTATACTCATCATGCCAGGCTTCGACGTCGTGGAGCTACTTCTGAAGTTCGGAGAACCGCTTGGACTAGTCCCAATCATACCAGACTCTATCGGTAGACCATGATGAAGTTCCCTCCAGTAGTTGAATTTTTTCGTTCGTTGTCGTAAGGCTCCTAAGGTGGGTAACTTCGACAATCACCTTCGAAGCGTTCTTTCTTGATTCCTGGAGATCATCCTCGACTTTTCTCAACTTCTTCTTTAAGCGATGAATCTCCTTCTTTAAGCTCCTAATCAGTGGTTTAATTGAAACCCTACGGGGCAAAGGATCGACATCAACTGGAAGAGGGGAGTCATAACCTAGGTCATCAATAGTGTTTTGAATGATGCAAACGATAACACAAAGCTTCCGGGATGGCTCCCATGACTGAAGAAGAAGGGATGTCAGTCGGGACAACTTCGACCCCAAGGGATGAAGGATCGGCTTTATCGCCGAGCTCCTCCATTAAGAGGTCCAAATCTATCTCAAAAAAATTCTTAGCGACCCTCCCCAGGCAAATCTTGAACCCCTCAATGAAGGCCTCCTGAGCAAAAGCATTTTTAATGTCCTCCATGTCCCTAGAAGATTTGAAGCTTTCGATTGCTCGCTCCACCATCATGCCAACCCCTTCTTGCGCCTTCCTCTTTTCCTCCTCCTCCTGAGCCAAGGCAGTCCTCAAGTTCGTCATCTTCTCATGCTCCACCCTCAACTCTTCTCAAAGGTGCTCGACCTCGATGGATTGAATTTTCGAAGCCACCCTCATGCTCTCGACTTTGGCCTGGGCCTTCTCGACCTCCGTGTGAGCTTCCTCAAGGGCCTTCGAGGCTTTGGCCTACCTCTAACTGACCGCCTTAGAGTGGACAAAGAGATAATGCCCGAGTTACTATAGAAAACCAAGTTAAAATTAAGAAGCCCTGACTTCAAAAATGAAAAGGGACTTTGGCAGTTACACTCGGTACTTCCTTCCCTTGAACTTTAAACTCGAGAGTAGAAAGACTAGTGTTGGAGATAAACCCGCTCCTACTGAAGTTCGGCTGGATGCTTGATCTCGAAAGGATCCTGCCCGATAGCAGCCTTTATGGTTAAACCTCAAGCCTCCTCTAGTAGTTGAACTCCTTCCGAACTTCTCCATCAGTCAGACTCTTCCAATAGTCGGACTCCTCCCAAACTTCTCCATCCGCCAGACTGCTCCAACAGTTGAACTCTTCTTGAACTTCTCCTTTAGCCAAACTCTTCTCCTTCAGTTGGACTCCTACAATAGTCGAACTTCTCCTGGATTTCTCCTTCAGATGGACTCCACTAAATAGCTAAACTCCCTCCAAACTCCATCCAATAGCCTTAGAGGACCTCGACACTCATCCTCGATATAGCCAAAAGAACCGTCAATCTCTCCCATCCGAGCTTTGGCCATTGGACCCCGACGGGCTCGCACATCACGATAATAGACACTATCCTCCATAATAAATTTTACATGGCTCTGAATGGCCCACTATCGGATGGTTATGACTGTCACTATCAGTTTGTTATAGGCTCCATCCATATAAGAGACTCTCAAGACACGCTTTTGAGGGAGAAAAAAATAAAGCACTCCTTCTCTTCCTCAAAACTCTGCTAGAATCTCTTCCTGTATTCTATTTTTGTTGGCCAAAAAAGCTGATTTGATTGTCGGAGAGTCTTGTCGGAGCCACCACCCTAGACTCCGAATGAGACTTAATTTGCAAGTCCCGATGGCAGCCTCGTCCTCTCCAAATTCAGCTTCGACTTCGACAATGGCTAGATTTCATGCCAACAGATCCTAATGAATTCAATAGAATCTCCACATGTGCATCAACTAAGAAAATTTAGGATAGGCTAGAGGTCACCCACGAGGGTACCAACCAAGTAAAGAAGTCTAAAATAAATATGCTTGTTCACAAATATGAATTATTTAAGATGGAATCAAATGAATTTATTTCTAAAATATTTACTAGATTTTTTTGATATTATAAATGATTTAAAAAGCTTAGGTAAATCTTATACTAATAGTGATCTTGTTCGTAAAATTCTTAGGTCCCTTTCGAAGTCTTGAGAAGCGAAAGTCACCATCATCTAAGAAGCCAAAGACCTCAACAAGCTATCATTGGAAGAGCTTCTTGGGTCTCTAATGACTTATGAATTAAACATGAGGCAAAATATGGAGGACAAAATCAAGAAGAAAAAGACTATAACTTTCAAGAAAACTACCTACAAGGATCATAAAGGTGAGGAATCCGATGAAGAGGAGGAAGAAGAAGACTTGGCCATGATTGCAAGAAAGTTCAAGAGATTTATGAGAAAGAAGAAGCAAGGATTCAAGAAGAAGATTTTTAAGGGTGAGCCAAGTAAAGAAAAGGAGAAAGAGAAAGAGAAAGAGAAGGAGCTATTCATTTATTTCAAGTGTAAGAAATCGGGCCATTTTAGGATAGACTGTCCCCTTCTTAAGAAAACATCCAAAAGGTTTAAGCAAAAAAGCGATGATGGCCACTTGGAGCGATAGTGAGGATTCTAAATCTAAAGAAGAAACACAAGAGGTGGCCAACCTTTGCCTAATGACACACCATGAGGAGGTAAATGCTGAAAATCCCTTAGATTTCACCTTTGATGAATTACAAGATGCTTTCACTAAACTTATCACTGAATTTAGAAAAATAATCTTGAAAAATAGAGATTTGAAAAAGCAAAATTCAGAACTTATTCATGAAAAGGAAACCATTTCTGAAAAACTGAATTTGCTAACTCATGAAAATCAGAAATTAAGTGATAAATTAGCAAAAGTCAAACCAGTTAAAGAAAGATTTACTTATAGTTTTAAAAAATTAAATATGCTATTAAATAAATAAAGAGCTATTTTTAATAAGGCTGGATTAGGATTTAAATATCATAAGAAATAAAAACTATTCAAAAATCTATTTGTCAAAGCTTCATCATATTCTACTCGAAACATCTTATGTTATTGTTGTGGTAAAATTGGTCACAAATCCTATGCATATGATTTCAGAAAATTAAATAGAAAAATGGTTAAAATGATATGAGTTCCAAAAGAAACTATAAGCACTAACCACAAAGGACCCAAGATGACTTGGGTACCTAAATACTCAACTTGATTTTCTTGTGTCGGAGTGTCTTGCAGCCCATGACAAGAAATGACTTTGGTATATCGATAGTGGCTGTCCAAGGCACATGATGGGTGACAAATCTTAATTTATCATTTTTGAGCCTAAAGAAGGAGTGGTTACATTTGATGATAATGAAAGAGGCGCATCAATAGCATCGATAATATTTGTATTACTCCTATATTTATCCAAAATGTATTATTAGTTGATGAATTAAAATGTGCTGAGTATTAGCCAATTTTATCATAAAAAATTTATGATCATATTTGAATCTTTATTATTTATTGTTTCTAGTCTCAATAACAATGGTATCATGTTCATAGGACATAGACACAACATTGTATACATGATGGATCTTGATGATCTACATATGAAAAATGGTAAATGTCTTATGGCAATGGATGTTGTTGGTGCAGAATCTGGCTGACGCCGGATCGAGCTAGAGTCGAGAAAGAAGGGGTCACCATCAGTGACCTACAAAATAAAGTTCCATTTGGAGTCGGTTGTGGCTCCGGTAGGACCCTCCGACGATCAAGTTAGCTCTTCTGGCCAACAGAAATGGAGTGCTCAGAAAAAAATTCAGTAGAATTTTGGAAAGAAGAAGAGAGCTTAGAGAAAACGTATCTGAAGGATCTTTCTTTATAGATGAAACTTATAACAGACTGATAGTGACAGTCATAACTGTTCGATAGTGGGCCACTCGAGATCACGTAAAATTTATTATGGAGAGAGGTATCTTCCATAGCAGACTGATAATGACAGTCATAACTATCTGATAGTGGGATCGTCTGTAGCAAACTGATAATGATAGCCATAATCATCTGATAGTGGGCCGCTTGGGGCTACGTGGAGTTTGTTATGGAGAGAGGTGTCCATTGTCATGATGTGCCCATTCGTTGAGATTTAACGATCGAAGTTTGGAGGAAGCAGGCGTTGGTTGGTAAAGAGCTTTGACACATATCAATTCCAAAGGAGTTTGGACTTTTAAAGAGAATACGGCTAGAGGGGATCATCCAAGAGGAATACTACTTTAAATCTAGAAGTAATCTACTAAAGGAATTCAGATAAAGTTTGACTGATGGAGAAGTCTAGAAGGAGTCCGACTGGTGGAGAAGTTCGGCTGAAAGAGAAGTCCGAAAGGAGTTTGACTTTTGGAGGAATCCGACTGAAGGAGAAGTGAGGAATTTGACTGAAGGAGAAGTCCAAAAGGAGTTCGACTACTGGAGGAGTTTGACTGAAGTAGAAGTTCGGAAGGAGTTCAGCACCTAGAGGAATCTGACTGAAGGAGAAGTCTGGAAGGAGTTCAACTGCTGGAGGAATCTGACTGAAGGAAAAGTTTGGATGGAGTTTGAGAGGGTTTCGACCGTTGGATGAAGAATTCTCGATCGAAGCTCTTCCATGATTATCAGTTACATTAAGCTAATCATCAGACTGGACTTTGATGGAAGTGGGGTTTATCCCCAACACTAGTTCCTCTACTCCTGAGTTTGAAATTTGAAGGAAAGGAGTACAAAAAAGATGATTCCAAAGTTTTTTTTCGGGCTCTGCACCCATTAAGGTTGAAGCTCGGGAGAGATCTTATCTTCTATTGAAGTTGAAGCTCAGGGGAGATCTCATCTTTGGTTGAAGTTGAAGCTCGGAGGAGATCTTATCTCTAGTCGAGGTTGAAGGAGATCTCATCTCCTATTGAGGTTGAAGCTTGGAGGAGATCTTATCTCCAACTGAGGTTGAAGGAGATCTCATCTTATATTGAGATTGAAGCTCGAGAGAGATCTTATCTCCAGTCAAGGTTGAAGGAGATCCTATCTCCTATTGAGGTTGAAGCTCGAGGAAGATCTTATCTCCAATCGAGGTTGAAGGAGATCTTATCTCCTATTGAGATTTAAGCTAGGGGGAGATCTTATCTCCTACCGAGGTTGAAGGAAATTCTATCTTCTGTTGAAGTTGAAGCTCAGAGGAGATCTTATCTCCAACCAAGATTGAAGGAGATCCTATCTCCTATTGAGGTTGAAGCTCGAAGGAGATCTTATCTCCAGCCAAGGTTGAAGGAGATCTCATCTCTTGTTGAGGTTGAGCCTCGCGGGAGATCTTAACTCCTATCGAGTTTGGACAGGAAGCGTGCGAAGGCAGGGTAGCCAAAAGGTTCTTCGAGGTTGACCTCGACTTTTGGAAGGAGTAAGATGACATGGAGGTGGGACCATCTAATACGGTAGTCGACCTTTTCTTTTCGCATTTGACATAGTCAGGTTGTTGTGGGAAAGCACATGTAGAAATTCTCCATCGAGCTTCTTCCTTCTTCACATCTTTGGTCTATGAGGTTCTGACTTTTGCTAATGTTAGGATGAGGCTTTCCTTCTATTCTTAACATGGCTTATGTGGGTGTGCTAGGGTCGTCGGTATGGCCTCTCCCTCCATCTTGTCTTATATCGATGAGGTCTTCGACTTTGTTCACGTTAGGATGAGGTTCTTCTCCTATTTCTAACGGACTATAGGGGCACATTAGGATCATTGTCAGGGCCTCTTTCCTCACCTCATCTAAAATGAATGAGGCCTTCGAGTTTGCTCATGTTAGGATAAGGTTCTCCTCCTATTTTAAATAACCAGAGGTCTTCGACTTGCTCATGTTAGGATGAGGTTCTCCTCCTATTTCTAACATGGCCACTTTTGATTGCTTCTTTCCTATCATCATATAGTTTTTGCATCAAGAAACAATAATATTGAAATGAAGGAGTTTTATTGAAGAAAAATTATTGGCATTACATTCTCAAATTTTCTAAATTTCATGATTGTGGGAGCATTGTTCCTCTGAGCTCCTTCAGGCATTAAGTTTCAGGCTGGATGACCTCCTCTATTTCATACGTGCTTTCCCAATTTAGGGTAAGCTTCCCCTGGCTTCAAGGCTAAGAGATGGCAGCTCATCGAAGTACTAAGTCTTCCAGAGACAGTGTTGATGATGCCGAGAGGTGGCCGATATCCTCATTGTTCCTCCCTCATTGGTGGCTCTAGCTACGGCAGCGCCCTTGGATGATCTTCTCTTGCTTCAGATCGATGTCTAAGGAATCAACCCAGCTGGCCTTTCCTGATGAGCTCCTCGATCTCATCTTGGAGTTGAATGCATTCTTCAGTATCATGGTCGTGATCATGATGATACAAACAGTACTTGCTTTGATTGCCCTTATTTAGGAGAGATCATAATTCTTTTGGTTTTGATAGCTGATTCTTAATTTCCATCAGAACATAAGTTTTAGGAGCATTAAGGGGGGCATAGTTGTGAAACCTTCTATGGGGAGAACTTCTTCGCACCCTTCTGTTGGAGCTTCTTTGACGACGAGCTCGAGGAGGAGTTCGGGCTTCCTTGCACTCGGAGGGAGTCCGTGAGCATGGTCGAACTTTATTCGATCCTCCAATAGTGGCGAGTCTATTAGACTTGCCCGCACACCACTCTTCTACGGCTTCCTCATCCTTCAACTTGAAGGCTTCTTTCACTTGGGCATATCCTTCAGCTCAAGCTAGTACATTAGCAAAGTTCCTGGGGTACCTCTTCTCCAGGAAGAATAACAAATCATTCTTCTGAAGGTCACCCTTGAGTGCGGCCATTACAACAGACTGGTCTAGGTCCAGAACCTTCAATGCAGTAGCATTAAATTAGGTGACATAAGCCCGGATAGATTCTCCCTTCTTATGCTTGATATTCATCAAAAAATTCGAACCTCGATGGGAACGTTGGCTGCTAATAAAGTGAGCCATAAACTGATGACTCATCTGGTCAAAGAAGAAGATCGTACTTGACTTCAATATCGAGTACCAATTTCTTACTGCTTCCTTCAAGGTAGATGGAAAAGCTCGGCATAAGATGGTGTCTGGTGCACCATGGAGCAGCATCATGGTCCGGAAGTCCTTTAGGTGATCGACAGGATCAGAGCTTCTGTCATGGCTTTCAAATTTGGGAAGCTTGAAGTTTGACAAAATGGACTCTTGCATAATTCGAGGAGAGATAGGAAGATCAGTGCAAATATCATCATGGTGAGTCGGAGCGACATGGCGGAGTTTCTCAATCTACCGATCCATCTCTCATAGTTTTTGATCGAGGATGTCATCTCGATCGTAGATCTTGGAAGGTTCCGACTGTAGATTGGGAAGGTTTCTTCCAAAGAAGAATCATGATTCAAACAAGGATCCTCTACTCTCTATTTCTCCTTCCCAGGGGCGATGGGTATGCTAGCCCAAGTGCTCCTCCTTGGGACCAATTTCTGACATCTCGATGGTGGGTTTCCTAGTAGAACCACCATCGGATATTACCACATGGTCTGCACAATTTCGATAAGGCCCTGAACCTACAGCATCAACAAGTTAAACTACTCCGGATCTACCATGGCCATCAGTAGAGGAGGAGACTGATGCACTGCCGATGGAGCAGGAACGGATGGATCTAGCTCAAATCTGATGGTAGAAGCAGTAGATCTCTAGGTAGTCATCTTCTTTGGAGTAATTTCTTAAGATTGAGGAAGAGGATGGAGATGATCCTTGAAGAAAAAGATCCATAGGATCGATTGAGCACTCCTTTAAGAATAACGATACCTTAGAAATAGAGATCCCTTCCTCCAGCACCAATCCTATTGATGCAAAATTTGATTGATGCTGGATCGAGCTAGAGTTGAGGAAGAAGGGGTCACCGTCGGTGACCTACAAAATAAAGTTCCATCCGGAGTCGATGTTGTAAGATATGTGTGCCCTAGAAGCCAAAATTGACTGACAATTGTAATACACTTCTAAGGACAAAATTATAATTTTGACTATAAATAATAAAATTGATTATTTTCTATCACATATGTGTATTTAGTGTCTGTGATACATCCCTTGAGTTAATGATAATGATAATTCATATTTTCAAGAGTTGAAAATTTAAGATAATAATTTTTATTATTAACTCATAAAATGCTCTTGACCATAGGATCATTATGAGGATGGTGATTGATCTGGAAGGTTAGTGTACAATCACTTCTTTATAGTAGATGGGTCTTAAGTCTATGGTGTAGAGACGCTGGAGCGAGAGTACAGGTACCCATTAGAGAATGAGGGTACTGAGCGCAACCACCTCGAGTAGTCATAAGGAAGTCTATCTTCTCATCGATGACTGACTCGAAGCTGCAGTGGTGTATCTGGTTCTTTAACCTAAGGTGCATTGGCAGTTCACCTTGAGGGTGTTATAGTTTGACCACACCATGACTCAATCTCCTAGCCATTCGAAATCCTGAGGTGTATGTTGGCTATAGCATGTTCATTATAGGAATTGGATTGCACCAAGATGGAATCTATCTACCTCCGTGTATGAGGAGCAGTCCTATGATGATCCTGAGAATCAAGTCCATAAGCCCATGACCATGGTAGAAAGTGAAATAATAGAAAGAGTTTCTATTAAGGTTTTCACATCCGACTTGAATCAAATAATTAAATCATATGATAGAAATTAGGGTTTGACGAGTTCACCTTAACCCTAATCTGATCGAAGCTCAAGATAGAAGAACTTAATCACACAAGTAGCTGCACCGAAAGGTTCATTTTCAGTTTTGATGGATTGCCACCATATACTACTAGGTGTCACTGGTGGATTTTGGGAGCAATTAGAATGATTTAGATGATCGATCATTTCAGTTGTCTGAATCAGAAGAGTTCTAATCCATTGAAAGAAGTTTCGATGATGTCATAATAGGGATCATGGCATATCCCATTACCATACATAACTGAACCTAACTAGGTCATACAAATAAGAGTTTGGATCTGGATATCATCAATTGGACTAACCCAGTTCAATTGATTTGAATTAGATTCAATTAGGTTCAAGAAAATCATGCTAGCACATGATTGAACCTAACATTCTCCTTTTTCTATCATTAAAAGTTGTCTCAACTGAGCCAAATATGTTTGTGCTCACTCAGGTACCTTTACCTGGTCTGACTGGAGCTTGTCCAAGTTAGAAAAGGATTGTCTTAATTTATGATATAAATTTGAGACAACACCTGCCATTTTTCGTCACCTGCTAATTCTTGTCCTTTGACTTTGGTCAAACGTTGACCTTTAACCCTTGGACATCTGCCCATGTATCATGCACTTATTGGAGAGTAGATAGGGGCTTGTCCCCTTGCTGGATTTTGGAAAGGAAGGGGCACATGCCTAGGATGGCGTGCGCCCATGGATAGGGATGCCTGGAGTCCCATCTGGGACTCCAGGTTGCTTCTTGGATTCAAACTAGGTGACCCTCACCTATAGACTTTGACCAGTCTTAGGCACCATCTAAGGATGAATCTATGGGTCTCTTATCTAATTAAATCAGGTGATGTCATTCCACCAATCAGATTTAGATCTGATTACATGAAGCAACGTGATTGGCTGGGGTGATGTGGCACTGCGTGGCGCAGTAGGGTCTATATAAAGACCTGTTTGTGCCCAACTTTGATAGAGCTTTCTCCTAGCCATGCCCCAAGGCTGCCCCTCTCCCTCCTCCATGCCACTTTTTTGATCCTCTCTCTGCTCTCCATGCCTAAGAAGTTGGGCCTTCATATTAGTGCGATTCAGGCAAGAAAAGGCTGATGAGAAAGGAAGAATGTAGCACTATTGCAGAGACGACTGCTAATCTTCAGAAGGAGTTTTGAAGATCCTCCAAATTAGATCTAGATCTTATTTTTGGAGAAAAGAAAGAGAAGGAGAAGATCTCCAAATTCAGTCTAAGTGGATATCGGTAGAGGCCAGGTGCTTGCATGGCTAGATTCAGAACCTCAAGCAATCAGCAAGATCATCAATGGGTAATTGGATTACCCATATCAAGGTAAAACTAATTTACATTTAATTTAATTTATTATTTTTATTTATCAGATTATAAAATTAGATCTAAGAAATATCAAATCAAATTTGGATCTAAGAGAAAATTTTTGTAATATGCCTCTTGATCAAATTAGATTTGAACGAACCTGACCCGGGAAATCAGGATTCTCCTTCAACTAGTATCAAAGCCAGGTTCCATTAAATATTTAGATCTGATTTAAATTGATAAATTAGTAATTTTAGATATCACATGAGATGTGATTAGATATGAAATTAGAAAATTAGAAAATTAAAATTAGTTAATCTAGATCTAATATGTATGAGATACATAACTAGACTAGGAAAGAATTGTTCTATGTGTACTCTAGTACAATCATAATTTTTATTTGATTAAATATAATTTTAAGATTTACTTATTTACTATTTTTTAATCTTATAAATATTATAATTAGATCTAAAAATAAAAAATAAATTTAATTTAATTTGTTCATATGAGATATGATAGTTGCATGTTTAGACTAGAGTAGAATAGTTCTACAATAGGGCCTAGATTAAATTTTATTTGATGAGATCAAATTTAAATTTAATTTTTTAGATGATTATGAGATAATTTAGATCTAAAAAACATGCATGATATGATGTATACAAAACATATTTTAATTAGATCAATTTTCTTATATGAGATATATGCTTAGATCTAATTAATTTTTATAGATTAGTTATATTTTTGATTAAGGCGTTCTCATTGGCTGTCCGATCATAAGAATAAAGTAGGATTTAAAGACCCTCTCCTCCCATTTGATGGGATGTTCTTATGATGTGTTGGGGTGTTGCATGTTCGTCCTTAATCAGAAATTGAAAATATACTTTTTGCAAAACCCTAGATCCTGAAATCCTAGGATCTTATTTGCATGTTTTATTTTTGAACCCTAAACTTAATTAAGAATTAAGATTATGAAATATATTAGATCTAAAATAAAAATTTTTAGATCTAAGACATGTTCATAAAATTGGGTTCGAGCTTGGGTAGCTCAATTAGTTCTAAGCGGTTGATCCAATCGAATCAAGAGTTGGTTAGATGGGATCAACAATGCTTAAATTGACCAGCCTAATAGGATTATGTTTGGGTCAAGATCGAGTCACGTGAGTGATCGATCAAGCTAAGACCTAATTAGGCTCAGTGGTTAGAGTCTAGATTGTAGGCTAATTCGATTGGTTCTAACCTTAACAATTTGGTGTCTAAGGTAAGTTTGGCAGATATGATCGACTGATTTTTAATTGGGAGCTACTCGACTCGAATGCATTCTTGTCGAGTTAATGGCATATCCCTTCCACCAGTCTCACTTACCTGGCCATGTTTGTTGACTCAGTTCTGATCTGAGGTGGTTAATAATCCAAGCTAACCCATGCCACAAGGTTAGTCATAATGGTTATGACTATGTCAAGTCTAGTTTAATGAGACCTAAATCAAATCTTCCTAAGAAAAGATTAAATCTAAGGTCTTCCACCATTGTAGATATGCGGGCCCTTTCCGGGGTTGATTGTTCTCGACTGATTACAGTGACTCAATTGTACTAAAAAGATGCAACCATGTCTATTAGGCATTAGATGCTACGGTCTGGAGGATGAATTAGGCTCAATATTCCAGATATGGTGAGAGACTCAATTAGGAATCCAATCTGTGCAAATGGTAGGTCTGACTTAACTAAGAAGTGGATCAATATTTTAGACACGGTGAGATTCATGAATTAGAGATGAAGTTTGGGTGCATCATGATTAGAGAATCATTGAACAAGAGTTGTTCACTCATTGGCTAACCCATCATCAATAACTATTAGGTGAGGTGATGAGTCAGTTGGTGGGACCGCACCACCCACTAGAAATCAGTAATCGTGAAGATTTTTGCATCTCTACAAAGAGAATGTAGGGATCCAAAAAAATAGTGAGAGCTAATTTGTTTTAAAAATAAAATTTCTAAACAAATTGGTTAAGTCTTAATTACAATATCTAACTAAAAATTTTGACTATCTATAGGAAAATGTGTACATCCAACCCACTAGCACGAATCCTGGACACCCATAGACTGACCAGACCAAATTACAAGGATTGGCTTCGAAACTTCAAAATCGTTTTGCATCTGAGAAGTTAACTCATGCACTGGACCAGGACCCTCCCATCTTACCAGCTCGTCCATCCACTGAGCAGAGAGCTTCTATGGATAAGTGGACAGACGATGATAACAAGGTCAGATACTACATGTTGGGCTCGATGTCTGATGAACTTCAGTGCCAACATGAAGATATCAGGAATGCTCGCTAAATATTTGCTCACCTACAGAAGATGTTTGGTGAACAGAGTCGCACAGCCAAGTATCAAGTCACTAAACGACTGTTCAAGGCTAAGATGCATGATGGACAGTCAGTCCAAGATCATTGTCTGATGATGATCAAGGACATGGAAGAACTTGAAAAGCTTGGAGTGAGGTTGGACTTCGATCTGCAAAATGATATAATTCTGTAATCTTTGACTGATGCGTATGGGCAGTTCATCATGAACTACCATATGCATAAAATTCAAAATTTTCTGGCCGAACTTATGAAGATGCTGGATACCGCTGAGCTTTCCATGAAAGGTTCTAAAGGCTCAGTGCTTGCTATGGAATGGGCTTCTTCCAAGAGAAAGTCTTTTGGAAAGAAGAAGAAGTCTGTGAAAAAGTAGAAGGTGGAAGGAGGAAAGAAGAAAAAGATAGAGCTAAAGAAGAAGACCGCTAACAAAGGAAAGTGTTTCTATTGCAACAATGACGGCCACTGAAAATGAAACTACGCTACTTACCTAGCCACCCTAAAGAAGGAGGTAGGTCCTTTTGGAGGTATGCTCGTTATTGAGTCTAACCTTACGATTTCTTCTACATCCAATTGGGTGCTTGACTCTGGTTCTAGTGCTCACTTATGCACTTTCATACAGGATCTTGAGGATAGTAGAAGGTTGAGGGATGGTGAGATGATCCTACGCATCGAAAATGGAGCAAGAGTTGCTACCATGGCTGTGGAAACATATCCTCTTCGACTTTCATCTGGTTTAGACTTAGTATTAAAAGACTGTTATTATGTGCCTGCAGTAAGCAGGAATTTGATTTCTATTTCTTTCCTTGCATTAGAAGGTTATGTAATTAGTTTTCTTAAGGATCATTGTAACATTCTTTATGAAAGAAATAAAATTGTAAGTGGTCTCCTTATTAATGGTCCTTATCAGTTACATGTTGATATATCTATTTTTAATTTTGAGAAAAATATGAATGTTATAAAATCAAAATGAACTAGGGATAGTCCAAACGATAGGTATCTATGGCACCTAAGATTAGGTTATATAGCAGAAGATAGGGTTAACAAATTGAAGAAAACTAGGCTATTGAGTCTGTTGACTTTCGAGTCATATCCAATTTATGAATCCTATCTTCATGGCAAAATGACTAAGCTCCCTTTTGTAGGACATAGGGAAAGGGCCACGGATCTTCTTGCCCCAGTACATACTGATGTGTGCGGCCTATTTGATATGCTGGCTAGAGGCAACCTAGTCTACTTCATAATATTTATCGATGATTTATCTAGGTATGGGTACGTGTATCTTATGAGACATAAGTCCGAAGCCTTTGAAAAGTTCAAGGAGTTTGGACATGAAGTAGAAAAGCAAACTAGAAAACCTATTAAGGTTCTTCGATCAGATCGAGGAGGTGAATACCTTAGTCAAGAATTCCTGAACTATCTCAAGAAAAATAGCATAGTCTCTCAATGGACTCCAACAGGAACACCTCAACTCAACGGAATTTTAGAATGGAGGAATCGGACCCTATTAGATATGGTCCAATCCATGATGAGCTTCACAAACCTCCCTAATTTTCTTTAGGGATACTGTTTGTCAACTGCTATTACTTACTGAATAGGATTTCCTCTAAAACCATTTCTACGACACCGTATGAGATATGACATGGTAAGAAACTAAGTTTGAATCATCTCAGAATTTGGAGTTGTCTGACTCATGTCAAAAGACAACAAGCGGACAAGTTAGACTTTAGGTCCTTTAGAGCTCGATTCATAGGATATCCTAAAGAGTCATTAGGATATTATTTCTACATTCTAGAAGATCACAATGTGATTGTGAGTCGACATGCCATCTTTCTTGAAAAATAGTTAATTCAAGATAACGGCATTGAAAAGTAGATCAAGCTCGATAAGAAAGTCGCACAAGAGCAACGAGCTAAGGACCATATGGAACCAAATTAGGTTGAGCCAATCCATACACTACCTCCTCCACCTCATAGATCGGAAAGGGTTTCCCATCCCCCTGAGAGGTACTTTGGTACTATTTCAGAGGATATAGAGAAAATGTTCCTCGTAGGTGATGGGGTTCATGGTGATGATCCCATAACCTATAATGAGGCAATATTAGATATCGACTCAGAGAAATGGTTAGAGACAATAAAGTCAGAAATTGACTCGATGCACTCAAACCGAGTCTGGACCTTGGTAGATCTACCGAAAGGTATAGTACCTATTGGATGTAAATGGATGTACAAGAGAAAGATTGGTGCAGATGGAAATATGGAGATGTTCAAAGCTAGATTAGTGGCAAATGATTATAGTCAATGTGAAGGCATTGACTATCAGGATACCTTTTTGCCAGTAGCTATGCTAAAATTCATTTGCACATTGCTTGCTATTGCGGTCTATTTCGATTATGAAATATGGCAAATGGACGTGAAAACGATATTCTTAAATGGATATCTTAAGGAAGATATCTATATGAAATAGCCGCTAGATTTCACATTCAGTGATGATGATCATAAGGTTTGCAAGCTGCAAAGATCCATATATGGACTTAAGCAAGCATCTCGGAGTTGGAATACTCATTTTAATGATGTGATCAAAATGTTTGGTTTCATCAAGAAGGAGGAGGAGCCATGTGTCTTCAAAATGATTAGTGGGAGCGCTATTGTCTTCCTTGTATTGTACGTGAATGACATCCTCCTTATTAGGAATGATATTCTCATGTTGACCATAGTTAAAATATGGTTATCTAAAGAATTCTCCATGAAAGACCTAGGAGAAGCATCCTTTATTCTAGGAATTAAGGTCTATAGAGATAGACCGAATAGGATGCTAGGACTTTCATAGAAGATGTAGATAGAGGAACTGCTAAAGAAGGTTTAGTATGGAAAACTCTAAGAGGGGTTTAGTACCCTTCAGACATGGCATTCATCTTTCTAAGAAGATGTATCCTAGCACACCTGAAGAAATAGAATGCATGAGCAAGATCCCTTATGCTTCAGCAATAGGGAGCCTCATGTATGCAATGTTATGTATACGACCTGATATAGCCCATGCCGTGAGTGTCAGAAGCAGATATCAGTTGAATCCAGGTGAAAAATACTGGACTTCTGTGAAATATATCCTTAAGTACTTAAGAAGAACTAAGGATATGTTGTTGGTCTTTGGTAATGGAGAACTCCAAGTCCAGGGGTATACAGACTCGGACTTTATGTCCGATGTAGATGATCGAAAGTTAACATCTAGCAGTCTATTTTTGTGTAATGGTGGAGCTGTTAGTTGAAAAAATTTCAAGCAGACAGTGATAGCAGATTCCATCATGGAGGCAGAATACGTCACTGCATCAGAAGCTGCAAAGAAGGCATTCTGGTATAAGAAGTTTACCGTAGAGATCGGAGTGATGCCATCAGATGCCATTCCTCTGTATTGTGACAACAATGGCGCCATAGCCCTTGCTAAGGAGCCAAGATCTCACCAAAAATTCAAGCACATCAAGTGGCGATACCACCTCATCCGCGATTACCTCGAGAAGGGTTATGTCGAGGTCAAGAGAGTCAACTCCGCAGACAATGCGGTGGATCCGCTTATAAAGCCATTGGGCCAGCAGAAGATCGAAGCCCACCTTGAGAAGATAAAACTTAGATTTATAGCTAATTGGCTTGAGGTCAAGTGGGAGTTTGTTAGATATGTGTGCCCTAGAAGCCAGAATTGGCTGACACTTGCAATACACTTCTAAGGACAATATTATAATTTTGACTATAAATAATAAAATAGATTATTTTCTATCATATATGTGTATTTAGTGTCTGTGATACATCCCTTGAGTTAATGGTAATGATAATTCTTATTTTCAAGAGTTGAAAATTTAAGACAAGAATTTTCATTATTAACTCATAAAATGCTCCTGACCGTAGGATCATCATGAGGATGGTGATTGATAAGTACCATAAATTCATTAATAAAAGTATTAATTTATTAATTAATTCATATTAATTTTTAAGAATTATTAATTAATTGATACATATTTTTGAGAAATTCATATTTTTATTAATTAAAAAAAATAATTTAAAAAATAATAAAATAATAAAATTAAATTTTATTATCAAAAGAAAAGAGCTTATTTTTTTGATCATAATGAAATAAGTTTTACATAAAATGGAGCTAAAATGAAGAAGATATGAATTTTTAAATAAATAAAATAAAAAAAATTAAATAAAAAAAAAAATGGCTCAGTCGGCTCCGCAAGCCAAGCTACCAAGCCAAGCCAAGCCATCAAAACTGACTCAGCCGCGAAAGCCAGCAACCAGTCCACGAACAAGGTGTGGACCGCTAGCTCAGCAAAAATCGACGAATCACAGAGTGACATGTGGTAAACCTAGACCCTTAAAGGCTCCATAGAAATTTATCACAGCTCATAGGGTAATCTGATCTTTTCACTCGATAACAGGAGCACTGATTGGCTACGGTGTGCGGTGCGGTCGGACCATGTGGTCCTTCGGAATAGTAATTGCACCATCGGATGGCTGTAGTGGCTTACGATCAAGATCAAACGATTGTGGTTATTTTTGGATTTGATTCAGCCTCAGACTCCATGCGGATCTCCATCCAACGATAGCGCATGATCTAGGGGATGATCCGATGGTCCAAAATGCTTTCGATGGTGATCAGGACTCCCGACATGCGATCAGCGGCCAGATTTTCTCCATCAATGCACGGTCGAATGGTTAGAATTTAATCCAACCAGATCTGGGCTGATACACATCCGATTTTGATGATTTTTAGACCGTTGGATTTCTATTGATGGCCAAATTTCATCCAGAGTAATAGAATTTATCTTGGACTCCTTTTAATTTATTTTCACTCAAATTTCTTTAGATTTTGATGATTAAAGAGTTCCTTAGTCCCATATTGTCCAGAAGAAAACTCTCCAACCCTCCTAGCTCGATAAAAAGGACCCCAGGCCTCCAAAAATCAACATCCCAGATCAACATGAAGCTTTCGTACAGGGTAAAGCCAAGCTATAGGTTAATGGCTACTTCAAAGCAACGGATGCCGAGAAGAAGAGCTAGGCTTCTACACCATCTTTCCACCAGTGCTGATCCAAGATCAGAGATCAACCAATTTTATTTTTTTTATTTTATGTATTTAAATTATGAACTTTTTAATGCAATATTTATTTTTATGCTCTTTAAATTCATGCTCTTTATTTTTATTATAATTTAATTTCTATACTTTAATTATTATTTTTTATTTTATTGCAAGTAGATGCTAAGATCTAACTTGTAGATCTTAGTACCAAGTTTAAATTTTTGCACCTTTTAATTTTTGCTTTTAATTTTCTGACTTTAATTTTGACCCCAAAACTCTTCTCTTGTCTTTTTCATTTGTAAAATCAAAGATTTCAAATCTAAAAATACTATCTTTCCTATGTATTCGATCCGACTCACTGCTATCTATAGATTTTTAATTATTTTAAGAAGTCAGATTAAACTGATAAACATGGTGTCTTAACGACAACATCACATTCCTATCAAGTTTTTGGCATAGTTGCCGGGAAAGGAATAGATACTATTTTTTCTTTGATTTCTTTGATTTTTTTTTTATAAATTAATTATAAATATTTTTTTAAAATATTGTTTACTAACTTTTTATTTATTTATTTTATAGAAAAAAGGGAGGAAAAGAAAGAAAGCATCTAATTTTGGTGATTGATCCGGAAGGTTAGTATACAATCACTTCTATATAGTAGATGAATCTTCAATCTATGGTGTAGAGACATCGAAGCGAGAGTATAGGTACTCGTTAGAGAATGAGGGCACTGAGCGTAACCACCTCGAGTAGTCATAAGGATGTCTAACTTCTCGTCGATGACTGACTCAAAGCTGTAGTGGTGTATTTGGTTCTTTGACCTGAGATGCATCGATAGTTCACCTTGAGGATGTTATAGTTTGACTACACCATGACTCGATCTCCTAGCCATTCGGAATTTTGAGGTGTATGTTGGCTATAGCATGTTCATTGTAGGAATTGGATTGCACCAAGATGGAATCTATCTACCTCGATGGATAAGGAGCAACCCTATGATGATCATGAGAATCAAGTCCATAAGCCCATCGCCATGACAGAAAGCAAAATAATAGAAAGAGATTCTATTAAGGTTTTCATATCAAACTTGAATCAAATGATTAAATCATATGATAAAAATTAGGGTTTGATGAGTTTACCTTAAGCCTAATCTGATCGGGGATCAGGATAGAAGAACTTAATCACACAAGTAGCTGCACCAAGAGGTTCATTTTCAATTTTGATGGATTGCCACCATATACTGCTAGGTGTCATTGGTGGATTTTGGGAGCAATTAGAATGATTTAGATGATCGATCATTCTAGTTGTCTGAATCAGAAGAGTTCTAGTCCATCGAAAGAAGTTTCGATGATGTCAATGATTGGGATCACGACATATCCCATTACCATACAGAATTGAATCTAACTGGATCACACAAACAAGGGTTTGAATCTGGATATCATCAATTGGACTAATCCAGTTTAATTGATTTGAATTAGATTCAATTAGGCTCAAAAAAATCATGCTAGCACATGATTGAACCTAACATTCTCCTTTTTCTGTTGTTAAAAGTTGTCTCGACTGAGCCAAATGAGTTTGTGCTCACTCAGGCACCTTTATCTATTTTGATAGGAGCTTGTCTAGGTTAAAGGATTGTCTTAACTTATGAGATAAATTTGAGACAACACCGACCATTTTCCGTCACCTACTAATTCTTGTCCTTTGACTTTGGTCAAACATTAACATTTGACCCTTGGACATCTGTGCATGTGTCATGTACTTATTGGAGAGCAAATAGGTGCTTGTCCCCTTACTAAATTTTGGAAAGGAAGGGGTGCATGCCTAGGATGGCATGTGCCTATGGATAGGGATGCCTGGAGTCCTATACGGATGGGACTCCAGGTTGCTTCTTAGATTCAAACTAGGTGACCCTCACCTGTAGACTTTGCCCAATCTTAGGTGCCATCTAAGGATGAATCTATGGGTCTCTCATTTGATTAGATCAGGTGATGTCATCCCACAAATTAAATTTAGATCTGATTGCACGAAGCAACATGATTGGTCAGGATGATGTGGCACTACGTGCCATAGCAGGGTCTTTATAAAGACCTATCTACACCCAACTTTGACAAAGCTTTCTCCTAGTCACACCCCAAGGCTGCCCCTCTCCCTCCTCCATGCCACCTTTCTGATCCTCTCTCTCCCCCCATGCCCAAGGAAGTTGGGCCTTCAGATTAGTGCGATTCAGGCAAGAAAAGGCTGACTAGAAAGAAAGAAGGCAGCACTGCTGCAGAGATGACTGCTAATCTTCAGAAAGAGTTTTGAAGATCCTCCAAATTAGATCTAGATCTAATTTTTGGAGAAAAAAAAGAAAAGGAGAAGATCTTCAGATCCAGCCTAAGTGGATACCGATAGAGGCCAGGCGCTTGCATGGCTAGATCCAGAACCTCAGATAATTAGCAGGATCATCAACGGGTAATTGGATTATCCATATTAAGGTAAAACTAATTTAGATTTAATTTAATTTAATTTTCTTATCTAGTAGATCATAAAATCAGATCTGAAAAATGTTAGATTTGATTTGGATCTAAGAGAAAATTTTTGAAATATGCCTCTTGATCCAATCAGATTTGAACGAACTTGATCCAAAAAATTAGAATTCTCCTTCAGGTGGTGGTGGCTCCGATAGAATCCTCCGATGATCAAGTCAGCTCTTCTGGCCAATAGAAATTGGGTGCTTAGGAAAGAATTCAGTAGAGTTTTTGAAAGGAGAATAGGGCTTAGAGAAAATGTATATGAAAGATCCCATTTTATAGATGGAGCTTGTAATAGATTGATAGTGGCAGCCGTAACCATTCGGTAGTGGATCACTTGGGGCCATGCAAAATTTATTATGGAGAGAGGTGTCACCCATAGCAGATTAATAATGATAGTCGTAATCATCTGACGAGTCGCCTATAGCAGACTGATAATGATAGTCGTAATCATCCGATAGTGGGCTGCTCAAGATTATGTGGAGTTTGTTATGGAGAGAGGTGTCCATTATCATGATGTGCCCATTCATTGAGATTTAATAATTGAAGTTTGGAGGAAGCAGGCGTTGGTTGGTGAAGAGCTTTGACATATATCAATTCTAGAGGAGTTTAGACTCCTAAAGAGAATACGGCTAGAAGGGATCATCCGAAAGGAATACATGAAATCTGGAAGTAATCTCTTGGAGAAATCCGGATGGAGCTCAACCGATGGAGAAGTCTAGAAGGAGTCCGACTGGTGGAGAAGTTTAGTTGAAGGAGAAGTCCAGAAGGAGTTTGGTTCCTGAAGGAATTCGACTAAAGAAAAAGTGAGAAATTTGACTGAAGGAGAAGTCCAGAAGGAGTTCGACTGCTGGAGGAATACGACTAAAGGAAAAGTTTGGAAGAAGTTTGGCTACTAGAGGAATTTAACTGAAGGAGAAGTTTAGAAGGAGTTCGGCTACTGGAGGAATCCGACTGAAGGAGAAGCTCAAAAGGAGTTCAGCTCTTGGAGGAATCTGACTGAAGGAGAAGTTTGAAAGGAGTTTGGCTCCTGGTGGAATCCGACTGAAGAAGAAGTCTGGAAGGAGTTTGGCTGCTGGAGGAATCCAACTGAAGGAGAAGTTCGGAAAGAGTCCGGAAGGGGTTCGACCACTGGAGGAAGAATTTTTGATCGAAATTCTTTCATAATTACTAGTTACATTAGGCTAAGCATCAAATTGGACTTCGGTGGGAGCAGGGTTTATCCCCAATAGATGCCAAAATTAATAAAACTAGTTGGTTGTGGCATCATAGATTAGGTCGTGCTAGTATAGATTTACTCTCAAAATTAATTAAGAAGGACCTTGTAAGAGGATTACCAAAATTAAATTTTGAAAAGAATTGAATTTATGATGCATGTCAATTTGGAAAATAAACTAAAAACTCTTTCCAACCAAAAGTTATAATTTCAACCTCTAGACCTTTAGAATTGCTACACATGGATTTATTTGGACCTACAAGGACTACTGGTCTAGGAGGTAAGAAGTATGGTTTAGTAACCGTAGATAATTTTTCAAGATTCACATGGATAATATTTTTAGCACAAAAGGATGAAGCCTTCAATGTATATTCTAATTTTTTTCAAAAAAATTTAAAGAAAAAGAACACAACAATTGTATGCATACATAGTGATCATGGCATCGAATTCGAAAACCAATGCTTTAAAAACTTTAGCAATAAAAAGAAAATTGATCATAACTTTTCTATACCTAGAACTCCATAGCAAAATGTAGTAGAAAGAAAAAATTGCACATTGGAAGAAATGGAGTGAACTATATTGTGTTAAAGTAATTTACCTAGATACTTGTGGGCTGAGGCAATAAATAATGCATACTACACATTAAATCATGTTTTAATAAGACCTATTTTAAAGAAAATCCTATTTGAGCTTTAGAAAGATAGAAATCCAAATATCAACTATTTTTAGGTTTTTGGTTGTAAGTGTTTCATACTTAATAATGATAAATATAATTTAGGAAAGTTCAATATCAAGTTAGATGAGGGTATCTTCTTGGGATATTCCTCATCAAGCAAGGCATATAGAGTCTTCAATAAGAGAACTCTCATTGTTGAAGAATCAATTAATGTTATCTTTGATGAATATAATTATAAATTGTTAGTTTAGATCCACAACTGCGGAACATGGATCACCCGCCCAAGATCACCTATAGGAGATATGGCACCACCTGTTGCTACAGAAAGATAAAAGAAGACAAACGAATACAACCATATATGTGGTTCGGCCCAAGTGCCTACATCCACGGGATATGCAATGCTTCACTACCAAAAAAGAGCAATAGAAGAGACATAATCTCAACTCACCAACCCTCTCCTAGGATCTAGAAGCACTCACCCATACAATGCTCTAAAAGTAATCCCAAGAAGACCTCCCTCATAGATCTACCAGTCTAGGGCCCTCGACATCCCTTAACACTCAATGATCCTCTCAGCCTCTACATCAAGCCCCAGCCTCTATCCCTAGGCAACCCCATCATTTTAGAACACTTCTGGCTTCCTTGATGCTCCTGGCACTCCCTGAGATCCCTAGCTCTCCCTGAGATCTGGTGCTTGATCTCCTTTAGAAGCCCCTGGCACACCATGCTGAGATACTCTCCTCGATTGCTAGATCATCTAGCCTCTCTCAGCCTCCCATGCCTCCAGGAAGGTGCTACTATAGCACTCCAGTACTTCCTACCTTATCTCTATGCTGCCTAAGAGATTTTCCTGAGACTCCTTTCTTCTAGGTTGTCTGGTCTTCTTATAAGCCCTGATCAATTCAATAGCCATCCGATCAGCTCCTGCATGCTCTCTTGGCCACTAGATAGCACAATAGCTCCATAGACCCCGTGACTAGACCTGATCCATGAGTCAAGAGCTGTAGACCTCATGAAAAGACTTTCACATGCATGCCCATGCATGTTGTTCATCTATGATGTTCACCTCCATCGAGCCAGCTTGGTCCATAGTCGGGCCGGCTCCATTGCGTCTCATTCGAGCATAGCTTTCTATCTACCTGAGAGAGCCAGCTCAGATCGATCTCGAGCTAACTCAATCTTACCTTGAGCTAGCTTGGCTGCGTATCCAAGCTAGACCGACTATATTGGCTGATCCATTTCTCATGGTTTCTGAATGTCTTTCTTGGCTTATTATGGATCGAATCTCGAGATGCAAGATTCCAACATTCTCCACCTCAACTCAATCTTCAGCTCCAACTTAAATCTGAGAGCTTCCTATATGATACGCCCCCCATGTCCTGGGGCTACTATCTTCTGCTCATGGATCGGCAAACATGAGAGTCGAGCCAAGCCGCTCGATCCCAAACTGAGTCTCGTGCTCGATCCATCTCCACCTGGAGCTTCACCTCACACTGAGCTCCATCTTACTAGCACATTGTTAGAATTTGATGCCTTGAATTCGACCCACAGTAAGAAGAGAATCAATTTTCAGCATAGCAATCAGGCCAACTCTGATATGCAATCGAGCTGGCTTGGATTGAGATTGAGCTAGTTCAAACCATAATTGAGCCAACTTTCTCAGGCAGACAGACAATAGGAGTATGGGCAAGATGCAGTCGAGCCTGCTCAACCCTTGATCGAGCCATCTCGATGAAGGCGAACAGAACACAATAGGATATTATTTGTTTGAACTCAGATTGTGATTAATCCAAGGGGTCTATGGGAGTTGCACGTGGATCATAGGATCTGGAACCTATGAAGAGTTGCGATCATGATCTGAAGGTCAAAAAATATTTCATGACTCCATCAAGAGCATGTTCGACTCATATTAGGAGAACAAGTCCTATTAGGACTCCTGTGAACTACTGAGAAGAAGATTTTCATTCTATTTAAAGGGCTGAGGTGCTGTGGAGTAGAAAAGAGGGCGCGTGTGGCATGAGAGGCATGTAGAGAGGCTCAGGCAACCACTGAGAGGAGCTTGGCAGAGCGACGAGTACGTGCAACCCACAAGAGAGACATGCAATAGGCGCATAGCATCTGGCAAGGAGGTTGTGAGGGCAGAGCATCTTGTAGCTTCTATGGATCTTCTCAAGATTACCTTGAGAGCATTGTATGGGTGAGTGCTTCTGGATCCTAAGAGAGGGATGGAGAGTTGAGATTGTATCTCCTCTATTGTTCTTTCTCGATTGTAAAGCATTGCATGTCCCGTGGATGTAGGTACTTGGGTCGAACCATGTATATGGTTGCGTTCGTTTGACTTCTTCTATCTTTCCATAGTAATAGGTGGTGCCATATCTCCTACAGGTAATCTTGGGCGAGTGATCCATGTTCCATAATTGTGGATCTATCCTAATAGTGGTATCAGAGCTAGGAGGAGTCAGGTTGTAGCAGGGGTTGCAATGGTGGTGATCAAGTTAGTGTTAGATATGTGTGCACTTGAAGTCGGATTGGCTGACACTTGTAATACACTTCTAAAGGCAAAACTATAATTTTAACTATATATAATAAAATGAGTTATTTTCTATCATAGTATGTATATGAAAGTGTCTGTGATGCATCCCTTAAGTTAATGGTAATGATAGTTCATATTTTTAAGAGTTGAAAATTTAAGACATGAATTTTCATTATTAACTCATAAAATGCTCCTCACCGTAGGATCATCATGAGGATGGTGATTGATCCGAAATGTCGGTGTATGATCACTTCTTTTGGATTGATGAGTCTTGAATCTATGGTGTAGAGACATCGGAGTGAGAGTATAGGTACTCATTAGAGAACGAGGGCACTGAGCATGACCACCTCGAGCAGTCATAAGGAAGTCTACCTTCTTGTCGATGACTGGCTCGAAGCTATAGTAGTGTGTCTGGTTCTTTGACCTGAGGTACATCGGTAATTCACCTTGAGGGTGTTATTGTTTGACTACACCATAACTCGGTCTCCTAGCCACTTAGAACCCTGAGATGTATGTTGGTTATAGCATGTTCATTGTAGGAATTGCATTACACCAATAGGGGATCTATCTACCTTGGTAAATGAGGAGTAGCCCTACAATAATCATGATAATCAAGTCCATAAGTCCATGGCCATGGCAGAGTGAAATAATAGAAAGAGTTTCGATTAGGATTTTTACATTAGACTTGAATCGAATGATTAATTCATATGATGGATATTAGGATTTGACGAGATCACCTTAACCCTAATCCGATCGAGGCTTAAGATAGAGGAACTTAATCACAAAGATAACTATACTAAGAGGTTCACTTTTAGTTCTGATGGATTGCCACCATATGCTGCTAGGTGTCTCTGATGGATTTTGGGAGCAATTAGAATGATTTGGATGATCGATCATAATAGTTGTTTGAATCAGAAAAGTTCTGATCCATCGAAAGGTGTTTCGATGATGTCGATAATAGAGATCATGACATATCCCATTACCAAATGAAACTAAATCTAACTGGATCACACAAATAAGGATTTGGATCTGGATATCATCAATTGGACTAACTCAGTTCAATTGATTTGAATAAGATTCAATTAGTTTCAAGAAAATCATGCTAACACACAATTGAGCCTAATGTTCTACTTTAATAATTATTAAAACTTATCTCGACTGAGCCAAATATATTTTGGCTCACTCAGAAACCTTTACTTGGTCTGACTGGAGCTTGTTCAGGTCAGAAAAGGGTTGTCTTAATTTATGAGATAAATTTGAGACAACACTTGCCATTTTTCATCACCTGCTAAATCTTATCTACGGACATTAGTCAAATGTTGACCCTAGACATGTAGACATCTGCCCATGTGTCATGCACCCATAGGAGAGAACCTAGAGACCAATCCCCCTGCTAAAAAGTAGACAGGCAAGAGGTGCATGCCTAGGGAGGTGTGCGCTCCATGAGGATAGAAGATGGAGTCCCACACAGATGGGACTCCAGTTGCTTCAGGAAATTAAATTAGATGGCGCTAAGAAGACTTGTTTGACCCAATCTTGGCACCACCTAAGGAGAGTTTTGAGGGTCTCTAATCTAATTGGATCAGATGATGTCATCCCACTAATCAGATTTAAATCTGATTGCACAAAGGGCCATGATTGGCCAGGATGATGTGGCACTATAGGCACAATAGGGTCTACATAAACCCTATCTACGCCTAGAATTCAATTCTTCTACCTTTAGCTCACGCCACATAGCCCCTCTCCCTCCTTCTCCACACCACCCTCTAGTCCACTCTCTCCTCTCCATGCTCAAGAGACTTTGGGCATGAAAAAGATGCGATCCAAGCAAGTGAAAGTCGCTAGGAAACGAAGAAGGCAACACTACTCCAAGAGACAATGACTGTTCTTCAAAAGCCATTTTGAAGACCTTTAAGATCAGATCTAGATTTGATTTTTGGAGAATTGATGGAGAAGGAGAAGATCTTTAGATTCTATTTGAGTGGATATTGGTAGAGGCTAGGCACTTGTGTGGCTACATCCAGAACCTTAGGCAAACATCGGGATCATCATAGGATAATTGGATTACCCAAAATAAAGGTATAATTAAATTAGATTTAATTTTATTTTTATTTTTATTATCAGATCAATAAGATTAGATTTGAGGATTTTTAGATCTAACTAAAATTTTAGAAAATTTTTTTTGAAATATCCCTCCTGATCCAATCAGATCTGAACGAACCTGATCTGAAAAATAGGTTTTTCCGTTCAACTGGTATCAGAGCCAGGTTTCATAATTTATTAGATCTAATTTTAATTTATTTTTGATCTAATAATTAGATGATTATAGGTGTCACATTATATATGTTTAGATCTAAAATTAGAAAATTAAAAAAAATTAAATAATCTAGATCTAAGATGTATGAGGTGCATGTCTAGACTAGGAACAGAATTATTCTATGTGTAGTCTAGCATAATCATAATTTTAATTTAATTAATTTTAATTTTTAGATCTATTTATTTACTATTTTCTAATATTATAAATATTATAATTTCATTCAAAAAATAAAAAATAAATTTATTTAATTTATTCATATGAGATTTGATAGATGCATGTTTAGACTAGTTGTAGAATAGTTCCACAAAATTTTATAGAATAAATTTTAATTTGATATGATCAAATTTAAATCTTATTTTTTTAGATATTTATGAGATAATTTAGATTTGGAAACATGCATGATATGATACATGAGATGTATGCAAAATATGTTTTTAGTTAGATTAATTTTTATATATATGATATATGATGTAGATCTAACTAGTTTTGTAGATTTATCATGTTTCTGATTAAGACGCTCTCCTTGATTGTCTGATCATAGGAATGAAGTAGGGTTTAAAGATCCTCTCCTCTCATTCGATGGAATGTTCTTATAGTGTGTAGGGGTGCTGCGTGTTCGTCCTTAATTAGAAATAAAAAACTTATTTTCTGCAAAACCTAGATCCTGAAATTCTTGGATTTTATATACATGTTTTGTTTATGAACCCTAAACTTAATTGAGAATTAAGATTATGAAATCAATTAGGTCTAAAATTAAAAATTTTTGGATTTAAGATATATTCATAAAATTGGGTTCGGACTTGGGTAGCTCAATTAGGTCTAGCGGTTAATCAAACCAAATCAAGAGTTGGTTAGGTGTGATCAAGAGTACTTAAATTGACCAGCCTGATAGGATTAAGTCTGGGTCAAGGTCGAGTCACATAAGTGATCGATCAAGTTAAGACGTAATTAGGCTCAGAGGTTAGAGTCTAGATTGTAGGCTAACCTGATTGGTTCTGGCTCAACAATTTGATGTCTAAGGTAAGTTTGGCAGATACGATCGATTAATTTTTAATTGGAAGCTACTCAACTTGAATGCATTCTTATCAAGTTAATGGCATATCCTTTCCACCAATCTCACTTACCTGACCATATTTGTCAGTCTAGTTCTGATCTAAAGTGGCTAACAATATGAGCTAACCCATGCCACTAGGTTAGTCATAATGGTTATGGCTATGTCAAGTTAAGTTTAATGAGACCTAAATCAAATATCCCTAAGAAAAGATTAAGTCTAAGATCTTCCTCCATTGTAGATGTACGGGCCCTTCTTGGGATTGATTGTTCTCAGCTGGTCACAGTGATTTAGTTGCACCAAAAAGATGCAACCATGTCTATTCGGCATTGCATGCTATGGACTGGAGGATGGATTGGGCTTAATATTTTAGATACGGTGAGAGATTCAATTAGAAATCTAATCTGTGCAAATGGTGGGTCTTACTTAACTAAGGAGTGGATCAATATTCCAGGCACGGTGAGATTCATGAATTAGAGACCAAGTCTGGATGCATCATGATTAGAGAATCATTGGATAAGAGTTGTTCACTCATATGCTAACCCATTACTAATAACTGTTAGGTGAGATGATGAGTCAGTTGGTGGGACTGCACCACCTACTAGAAATCAGTAATTATGAAGATTTTTGCATCTCTACAGAGGGAGTATAGGGATCCAAGAAAATAGTGAAAGCTAATTTATTTAAAAATTAAATTTTTAAATAAATTGGTCAATCTTAATTACAAAATCTAACTAAAAATTTTGACTCTATATAGAAAAAAAAAAATTTGCTTCCAACCCACTAGCCCATATCCTGAACACCCATAGACTAATTGAACCCAATTATAAGGATTAGCTCTAGAACTTTGAAATTATTTTGGATTTCGAGAAGTTGACTAATGTATTAGATCAGGATCTCCATATCTTACCAGCTCGTCCATCCGTTGAATAGAGAGCATCTCTTGACAAATGGATGGATGAAGATAGTAAGACCAGATACTATATATTGGGCTCGATATTTGATGAGCTTCAGTACCAACATAAAGATATCAAGACTGTCTGCCAAATATTGAATCACCTGTAAGAGTTGTTTGGTGAACAGAGTCACGTAGCCAAATATCAGATCACTAAATAACTATTTAAGGCTAAAATGCATGATGGGCAGTCAGTCCAAGATCATTGTCTGATGATGATCAAGGACTTGGAAGAGCTTGACAAGCTTGGAGTGAAGTTAAACTATGATCTGTAGAATGATATAATTCTACAATCCTTGACTAATGCATATGGGCAGTTCATCATGAACGGTATGCATAAACTTCAGAATACTCTAGCCGAGCTTATGAATATGCTGGTTATTGTTAAACTTTCAATGAAAGATTCTAAAGGCTCAGTACTTGCTATGGAATGGACTTCTTTCAAGAGAAGATTTTTTGGAAAGAAGAAAAAGTCTATGAAAAAATAGAAGATGGAAGGTGGAAAGAAAAAGAAGGCAGGACTGAAGAAGAAAGCCGCAGACAAAGGAAAGTGTTTCGATTGTAATACTGCAGCCATTGGAAGCGAAATTGTCCTACATACCTAGCCATCCTAAAGAATAAGAAAGAGATAGGTCCTTCTAGAGGTATGCTCGTTATTGAATCTAACCTTATGATTTTTTCTGCATCCAGTAAGATGCTTGACTTTGGTTCTAGTGCTCATTTGTGCACTTCCACGCAGGGCCTTGAGGATAGCAGGAGGCTTAGGGATGGTGAGATGATCCTATGCATAAAAAATGAAGCATGGATTGCTACTGTGGCCATGGAAATCTACCCTCTTCGACCACCATCTAGCTTAGATTTAGTACTTAGGGATTGTTATTATGTGCCTGCTGCAAGTAGAAATTTAATTTATGTTTCATGTTTAGCACAAGAAGGCTATGTAATTAGTTTTCTTAAGGACCATTGTAATATTCTTTATAAAAAAAATAAAATTACAAGTGATTTTCTTATTAACGGTCGCTACTAGTTACATATTGATGAATCCATCTTTAATGTTGAGCAAAATGTGAATGCCATAAGATCAAAATGACTAAGGGATAGTCCAAATGATAGGTATCTATGGCACCTAAGGCTAGGTCATATAGCAGAAGATAGGATTAACAAATTGGAGAAAATCAAACTATTGAGTTCGTTGACTTTCGAGTCATATCTAATTTATGAATCATGTCTTTATGGCAAAATGACTAAGCTCCCTTTTGTAGGACATAGGGAAAGGGCCATGAAACTACTTGCCCTAGTACATACTAATGTGTGTAGTCCATTTGATGTACCGACTAGAGGCAACTTTGACTACTTCATAATCTTTACTAATGATTTATCTCGGTATGGGTATGTGTATCTTATGAGACACAAGTCTGAAGCTTTTGAAAAGTTTAAGGAATTCAAACATGAAGTTGAAAAGCAAACTGAAAAATCTATTAAGGTTCTTCGATCAGATCATGGAGGTGAATACCTTAGTAGGAAATTTCTAGACTATCTCAAACAAAATGGCATAGTCTCTCAATGGACTCCACCTGGAATACCTTAAGTCAACTGGGTTTCAAAATGAAGGAATCGGATCCTATTAGATATGGTCCAATCCATGATGAGCCTCATAGACCTTCCTAATTTTCTTTGAAAACATAGTCTGTTAACTGCTATATATTTATTAAATAGGGTTTCCTCTAAAATCGTTCCTACCACACTGTATGAGATATGGTATGGTGAGAAATCAAGTTTGAGTCACCTTAGAATTTGGGGTTGTCCGGCTCATGTCAAAAGACAACAAGCGGACAAGATAGACTATAGCTCCTTTAGAGCTCGATTCATAGGATATCCTAAAGAGTCATTAGGATATTATTTCTATATTCTAGAAGATCACAATGTGATTATGAGTCAGCATGCCATCTTTCTTGAAACATAGTTTATTCAAGATGGTGGCATTGGAAAGCAGATCAAGCTCGAGGAGAAAATCTCACAAGAGCAATGAGCTAAGGACCCTAAGGAACCAAATTAGGTTGAGCCAATACAATCACTAACTCCACCTCATAGATCAAAAAAAATTTTTCATCCCCCTGAGAGGTACTTAGGTACTATTTCAAAGGATGTAGAGAAAATATTCCTCATAGGTAATAGGATTCATGATGATGATCCCAAAATCTATGACGAGGCGATATCGGACATCGACTTTGAGAAATGGTTAGAGGCAATGAAGTCAGAAATTGACTCGATGCACTCAAACCAAGTCTGAACCTTGGTAGATCCACCAGAAGGTATAATACCTATTGGGTGTAAATAGATCTACAAGAAAAAGATTGTTGCAGATGGGAATGTAGAGACATTCAAAGCTAGATTAGTGGCAAAAGGGTATAGTCAGTGCGAAGAAATTGACTATCAGGATATTTTTTCATCAATAGCTATGCTAAAATCCATCCGCACATTGCTTGCTACTGCAGCCTATTTTGATTATGAAATATGGCAAATGAACGTGAAAACGGCATTCTTAAATGGATACCTTGAGGAAGATATCTATATGGAATAGCCATTGAGTTTCACATCTAGTGATGTTGATCATAAAGTATGCAAGCTGCAAAGGTTCATATATGGACTTAAACAAGAATCTCGAAGCTGGAATACTCGTTTTAATGATGTGATCAAATTATTTAGTTTCATCAAAAATGAGGAGGAACCATGTATTTTCAAAAAGGTCAATGAAAGCACTATTATCTTCCTCGTACTGTACGTAGATGATATCCTCCTTATTGGAAATGATATTTCTATGTCGACCATAGTTAAAATATGGTTATCTGAATTCTCCATGAAAGATTTATGAGAGGCATCCTTCATTCTAGGAATTAAGGTCTATAGAGGTAGACTAAATAGGATGCTAGGTCTTTCACAAAAGATGTACATAGAGGAAGTGCTAAAGAGGTTTAGCATGAAAAACTCCAAGAGGGGATTGGTACCCTTCAGATATGATATTCATCTTTCTAAGAAAATGTATCCCAACACACCTGAGGAGATTGAATGCATGAGCAAGATCCCTTATGCTTCAGCAATAGGGAGCCTCATGTATGTCATGTTATGTACACGACCTGATATAGCCCATGTTGTAAGTGTCACGAGCAAATATCAGTCGAATCCAAATGAAGAACACTAGACTTCTGTTAAATGTATCCTTAGGTACTTAAAAAGAACTAAGCATATGTTGTTGGTCTTTGGTAATGGAGAACTCCAAGTCTAGGGATATACAGACTTGAATTTTATGTCCGATATAGATGATCAAAAGTCGACATCTGGGAGTCTATTTATGTGTAATGGTGGTGCTGTCAATTGAAAGAATTTCAAGTAGACAGTGATAGCAGATTCCACCATGGAAGCAGAGTATATCGCTACATCAGAAGTTGTGAAGGAGGCATTCTGGTACAATAAGTTCACCGCAGAGATCGGAGTGATGCCATCGGATGCCATTCGTCTGTACTATGATAATAATGATGCCATAGCCCAAGCTAAGGAGCTGAGGTCTCACCAAAAATCCAAGCACATTGAGCAGCCATACCATCTCATCCATGATTATCCTAAGAAAGGTTACGTTGAGGTCAAGAGAGTCGACTCAATAGATAATGCGGCAAACCCACTTACGAAGTCATTGGGCTAGCTAAAGATAGAAGCACACCTTAAAAAGATGGGATTTAGATTTTTAGCCAATTGGCTTTAGGTCAAGTGGGAGTTTGTTAGATATGTGTGCCCTAAAAGCCAGATTGGCTAACACTTGTAATATACTTCTAAGGGCAAAATTATAATTTCAACTATATATAATAAAATGGATTAGTTTCTATCATAGTGTGTATATGAAAGTGTCTATGATACATTCCTTAAGTTAATGGTAATGATAGTTCATATTTTTAAGAGTTGAAAATTTAAGATAAGAATTTTCGTTATTAACTCATGAAATGCTCCCAATCGAAGGATCATCATGAGGATGGTAATTGATCCGGAAGGTTGGTGTATGATTGCTTCTTTTGAATAGATGAGTCTTGAATCTACAGTGTAGAGACACCATAGTGAGAGTATAGGTACTCATTAAAGAACGAGGGTGCTAAGCATGACCACCTCGAGCAGTCATGAGGAAGTCTACCTTCTCATCGATGACTAGCTCAAAGCTGCAGTAGTGTGTCTGATTCTTTGACCTGAGGTGCATCGGTAATTCACCTTGAGGGTATTATAGTTTGACTACACCATAACTCGATCTCCTAGCCATTCAAAATCCTAAGGTGTATGTTGGCTATAGAATGTTCATTATAGGAATTGGATTGCACTAATAGGAGATCTATCTACCTCGGTAGATGAGGAGTAGCCCTATGATAATCATGAGAATCAAGTCCATAAGCCCATGGCCATGGTAGAGTAAAATAATAGAAAGAGTTTTCATTAGGGTTTTCACATTGGACTTGAATCGAATGATTAATTCATATGATAGATATTAGGGTTTGATGAGATCACCTTAATCCTAATCGGATCGGGGCTCAAGATAGAGGAACTTAATCACACAAGTAACTGCACCAAGAGATTCACTTTTAGTTTTGATGGGTTTCCACCATATGATGCTAGGTGTCACTGATGGATTTTGGGAGCAATTAGAATGATTTGGATGATCGATTGTACTAGTTGTCTGAATTAGAAATGTTTTGATCCATCGGAAGGTCTTTCGATGATGTCGATGAAAGAGATCATGACATATCCCATTACCATACGAAACTGAACCTAACTAGGTCACACAAACAAAGGTTTGGATCTGGACATCATCAATTGGATTAATTCAGTTCAATTGATTTGAATAAGATTCAATTAGGTTCAAGAAAATGATGCTAGCACATGATTTAGCCTAATGTTCTCTTTTAACAATTATTAAAGTTTATCTCGATGGAGCCAAATGTATTTGGGCTCCATCAGAAATCTTTACTTGATTTGACTGAAGCTTATCTAGGTTAGAAAAGGGTTATCTTAATTTATGAGATAAATTTAAGATAACACCTACCATTTTTCGTCACTTGCTAAATCTTGTCTTCGAACATTGGTCAAATATTGACCCTAGACACTTAGACATCTGCTCATATGTTATGCATCCATAGAAGAGAACCTGAGGACCTTTCCTCCTTCTAAAAAGTAGATAGGCAAGGGGTGCATGCCTAGGGAGGCGTGCATCCCATGAGGATAGAAGATGGAGTCCCGTACAGATGGGCTCCAGTTGCTTCAGGGAATTTAATTTGATGATGCCAAGAAGACTTGTTTGACCCAGTCTTAGTGCCACCTAAGGAGAGTTTTGAGGATCTCTAATCTGATTGGATCAGGTGATGCTATCCCACCAATCAGATTTAGATTTGATTGCACAAAGAGCCATGATTGGCCAGGATGATGTGGCACTGCATGGTGCAACAGGATCTATATAAATCCTGTCTGCACCTAGAATTCAATTCTTCTACCTTTAGCCCATGCCACATAGCCCCTCTCCCTCCTCCATGCCACCATCTAGTCCTCTCTCTCCTCTCCATGCCCAAGGGACTTTGGGCATAAAGAAGGTGCGATCCAAGCAAGTGAAAGGCACCAGGAAAGAACGTAGAACTGTTGCAAGAGACAACGACTGTTCTTCAAAAGCCATTTTGAAGACCTTTAAGATCAGATCTAGATCTGATTTTTGAAGGATTGATAGTGAAGAAGAAGATCTTCAGATCCTATCTGAGTGGATATCGATAGAGGCCAGGCTCTTGCATGGCTACATCTAGAACCTCAAGCAAACATCGAGATCATCACAAGATAATTGGATTACCTAAAATAAAGGTATAATTAAATTAGATTTAATTATAATTTTATTTTTATTATTAGATCAGTAAGATTAGATCTGAGTAGTCTTAGATCTGATTTGGATCTTAGAGAAAATTTTTTGAAATATCCCTCCTGATCCAATCAAATTTGAACAAATCTGATCCAAAAAATAGGTTTTTCCCTTTAATTAGAAGAAGGGCAAAATCAAGATGGATGCTCTCATGTACAAAGAGAAGACCAGGGCGTTGCTCTTGCTAGCATTGCTCCCCCCTTCATATGAGTTCTTGGTGACTGCTCTTGTAGTGGAAAAGAGCACCATCAAGATGGACGAGGTTAGTGCAGCGATACTTCAAAATGAGGTTCTCAAGAGGAAGAACCTCGCTTCAAGCTCAGATGGCGGTAGCTCAGCTTTGACAGTTTTTAGAGGAGCAGGAGGTAGTAGATGGAGCGGTAGAGGATCATGAGGAGAATGATTTAGGTCTAAGATGAGGGATCCTAGCAAGATCAGATGCTATAGGTCCGTCGAGTTAGGATATCGAGTCAAGGATTGCCTACAACTCAAGGATCAGATGAGTGCTACTGCAGCGACGGCCAGTAGCGAGTCAGAGGATGATGTTCTGGAGATATCTGATTAGGTATCTAGTTCTTTCCAATAGTGAATTTTAGATTCTACATGCACATATCATGTTTGTTGTAAAAAGAAGCAGTTTGACTTTCTAGAGAGCCATGATGGCACTACTTATCTGTCGGATAGATCGAGCTGTGCGATCAGAGGCATCGGGATAGTCAGTTGGAAGACACATGATGGTGTAGTGAGGAGATTGGAAGACGTCTGATACATATCCAATTTTAGATGGAATCTTATCTCACCGATCAAACTGGATTTAAATGTTTACAGGTAGATAGCTGGTGATGAAATCCTAAAGGTCATGAATGGCAATAGGATGATATTAGAGGGAATGAAAAAGATAAGAGGATATTACTATCTGGTAGGAAGCTCAATGCGAGGTGGAGCTTTAGGAGGTAGAGTGATCCTAGAGCAGGTGGAGCTCCAAGTGGAGATGGATCGGGAATGAGATGGGAGACTTGGGAGGATGAGAGGCAACATCGTAGAGTGAAGTTCCTATTGTTGCAGAAGAATTTTTTTAGCAGATCTCAGGTCAGGAGGATCATAGCCATTGATAGAGGTTGGATCGAGTGGCCTAGCTTGACTCCCATATTTGCCCATCCATGATCAGTAGGCGTGCCCCAGGGCATGAAGGCGAGATGGATCACTAGCTTTCAAAGTCAGGTGGAGGCCGAATATTGAATTAAGGTGGAGATTATTAGGATTTGATGCCTCAAATTCAACCCATAGCAAGAACAGAATCATTTTTTAGCATAGCAGTCGGGCCAGCTCTGTTACATGGTTGAGCTGGCTCAGATTGAGATCGAGCTAGCTCAAGCTAGAGCCATTTTAGCTCTCTCAGGTAGATAAATAGCAGGAGTTCAGGCAAGATGTAGTTGAGCCAACTTGACCCCTAACCAAGTCAGCTCGATGGAGGCAAACAGACATGATAGGGTTTTTTCTATTTGGACTCAGATTGTGATTAATCCAAGGGAACTATGGAAGTTGCATGTGGACCATAGGATCCAATGACCATGGAGGATTGCAATCATGATCTAAAGGTCGAAAAACATTCTAGGACTCTATCAAGGATATGTTTTACTCATATTAGGAGAACAAGCCCTGTTAGGACTCTTATGAACTACTGAGAAGAGAATTCTCATCCTATTTAAAGGATTGAGGTGCTATGGAGCAGAAAAGGTGGCACATATGGCAAGAGAGGCATGTAGAGAGGCTTAAGCAGCCATCGAGAGAAGCTTGGCAGAGCGTCGAGTACGTGCAGCCTTCAAGAGAGAGAAGCAGTAGGTGCATAGTATCCAACAAGGAGGCTGTGAGGGTAGAGCATCTTGTAGTTTCTATGGGTCTTCTTGGAATTACATTAAGAGCAATGTATGGGTGAGTACTTCTAAATCCTGACAGAGGGATGGACAGTTCAGATTGTATCTCCTCTATTATTCTTTCTCGGTCGTGGATGTAGGCACTTAGGCCAAACCACGTATATAGTTGTGTTCATTTATTTTTTTCTATCTTTTCATAGCAATAGGTGGTGCCATATCTCCTACAGGTAATCTTAGGTAGGTGATCCATGTTCTGCAGTTGTGGATCTACCATAATAGTGGTATCAGAGTGAGTTGGTGCATCACCATGGCATCATCTAACTCTGATACCAAATATTGGCACATCATCAAGGCATCACCTAACTCTGAAACCATGTTGCAAAAGGCCCTTGTTTTTGTTGATTCTTCTCCTTGACTTTGGTCCATTGCTCCATCTTATGTTTCAGATCTTCGGAGCACCTACAAAGCCCCTCAAGGTCCTCACACCTGAACCTCGAGCCCTATGCAAGACTGCACGCCGTCTTCACCTAGGATAACTCCTATCCTAGTCCTAGGACTCGCACCTATCCTACAATCCCAGAGCTAACTTCTTGACTCCTCCTATGGCCTTCTAAGGCTTAGGAGCATCACAAATCCTAACAATCTCCATCTTGGTGCCCCAAGCCTTGGCAAACCCCTGGTAATGCCCTCCTGCATGATCCTACTGTCACTGCGCACTCTGACAGCACCTTGTACAAACATCACCTTCGCCAGTCCTCTTTAGTTGCTTTGCATCCTTTGAGGTCTTTGGGATGACCGACTCCACCGCTGAAGATCTTGGCTTGCACCTATGTACCATCCTAAAAATTGTAGGCACCCTTCTGCTTGGTAACTGCATCAATTATCTTGCACTTTCCTTAAGATCCTGCAATGTTCCTGTACTGGTACTCGCTGCATATCCTAACATGATCTCCTCAGAACTTTGCCAGTTTACCTACATGTGCTGCTCCACCTGAAACTATGCATCTTCAATATTGGTGCTAGGATATTGGTCCTACACTCCTTCATTCTAAACTCATGTCACATCTACACCGGTGAAGCCACCTCTATCCGATGCTCCACCTGAAACTGAAGTCCACCTTATGCCATAAAAGATCCTGACTTTGTAACCGAGTCATCCGAGGCCAACCACCCAATGCTGCACTGCTGGGCCTGTCACTACGCCTTGGACACCATCGTTGCCCCTTTGGATCCTCTGCACTCTAAAATCCAAGAGCTCATCCAACTCTCCTAAATTCAGCGATTGATCCCTAGAAAATTTTATTCTAGCACTTCTTCTCTTTTGCTCCTACATCAGCCATCACTTTAGTTGCACCCAAAAGAACTATAGCTCAAATCCTACCTTAGGCTCAGACCCACCTATCTCATTCCAAGGCTCTTGAGACTTTCTGGCTCTCCCTGAGACCTGCTCCTGGTCTCCCTGAGATGCCTCTTGATACTCTCCACTAAGATACCTCCCTCAGCTGCTGCACCGTCGAGCCTCTCTCAGTCCCATGTCTTTAGGAAAGCACTACTACAGCACTCCAGGGCTTTCTGCCTTATCTCAACACCACCTTCTCATAGGTATCCCAGTCCTCTCTTGCTGTATACAAACCATCCTCCACTTGAATCATGAATCTCCCTGGTGCTCTTATAGAAGAAACTTAACATAAGATTAGCCATCCAGCCCTGACTTGCTGGATCTATGATGCATGCTAATCAATAGCTATGGCAAGTGCACCAATCGATCAAGTAATAAAGTAAGTGAGTAGAGTATCATCCCTAGAGGATTGGAAAATAGGTATTGAAAAGCTCTTTCCTATGCTTTATTTAGAAGACCAATTTATGAGAATAAGAAATTAAAGAACAAAATAAAAAAATAATTAAAAATTATAAGAAAATAGAGAGAGTATAATTATTAGAATTTTAAACTTAAGAGCAATAGATTACTAAGGTAATCAATTCATCAACTCAGTCAATACAATATTCAGGTTATTAGGTTAATTTTATTTCATGTGATGGTGGAGTCTCTTAGTTTATTCATTATCCTTTGGTTCATGCATAGCAAAACTATCAATATTTATTAATTATCCTTTGGTTTAGGTATAATTTAAATAAATATCAATGCATTAAGTTTTGTGAAACCCTCTAATTAAAATACGTTGCGTCCAAAGTGCACTATAATTTCTACATGCATATAAATTCTAATTCGATTCGTAATACAAGATATATAATCAAAAAACAATAACATAGATGTACTTGGTCTGTATCATCTATATTTATCAAATCAATTAGAAGATAGTCAGTAATCTAAAAGCATTAAGATCGGATTTATATACTCCTCATGAATAAAATTTAAAATTAAAAATAAGTCATACTGAATATTGCATCAAAAGAGTGGCTACACCTTAGCCTTAGTAAAAAAAAATTTAGTTCATGATAACAAGTTCAAAAATAGTAAATAAAATAAAAAGATGAAGAAATTGGAATGTTTATTTGCTAAAATTGGTTGTCCATTGCTTTTGGTGTAAAAAACTCGATGAAGAAGAAGAGAAGCCCCTTGATCGATGTCTTGATTATCGAAAGAAGAAAAGGGGAAGAAAAAAAAATAATAAAGAAATAAAAGCTCTTTCTCTTCTCTTTTCCTTAAAACTCTCAAACCCTCTCTAAAATCTCTCTCTTTTTTTCTCTATTACTCTCTATTACTATTCTAAAACTCTCTCTCTTGGCAGCAACAGGGTCTTTAAATAGGCTAAGGAGAAGAATTTCAATTGAAATCCCTCAAAAAATCCAAGAAAAATTGGATTTAAAATACCTAACACAACTCAGATTGAAATCTGGATCAATCTGACCATTGGATGATGATCAAATGGGCCAAAAATCACTCAAAAATCTATTTAAAAGTCCAAATCAAGTCGGAATTAGTTTGGACCGTTGGATCAGCCTTGAAGATCTAATCTGGGCCATCAGATCATGCATGGGAGAGCTTCAAACATTAGTTAAAAATTGGGATGAACCTCAACCGTTGGATCATGACTGGGAGCTACATCAATCGTTCGTCAGCGCACATATTTCAGCTGTTTGATCAAATCCCAGAGAACAGCATCCATTGGATCAGGCAAAATTTCCAAAATACCCTCTGTAGACCATGCACAAGACTAACATTGCATGGACCGCCACTTCCTTCAGCTAATCGGAGCATGCTTGTCCCCATAAAATCTCCGAAATGCCCTCGCCTGGTCACTATAGTGGTACACTGTGTGCCATGAAAAATTTTGATGTTAGTGCAGCGTAAGCGTGGCATCAGCGGGTGGTTGGTCTGAGCATGGTCGGGCCGAGCAGTCTGCTAAACTGATTTTTTTGAACCGATTTGAACCGGATCGGCCGGCTTTTTTTCTTTATATCATTTTCTTTAAAATTCAATTTTGAAATCGTTTGAAGTCTGTTTTGCTTAAAATTTATTTCATTTGATCTAGAAAAATAAGATCTTTATATTGGTGGCCTTCTTTCCTACATAGGATTAAAAAAGTATCAATTTCTTAAAAATAAATTAATTTATTTTATAATTTAATACTTTTATTAGTATATTTTTATCACTTATCACACCTTCCAACTTAGTCATTGCTAGTTCCATAGCAATTCTTTATTTAATACCATGTTTCAATAAGATCATCCATCAAAAAGATAAATTGGGAGTTAAAGGTCAAAAGGTTTAGAAAATACCACTAACTAAGCATTGAGCTTTAGAAGCAAATTTTGCGTTCAGTACAATTAAAAAAAAAAATTTCTTAGGGTACATCAAAGATCTACAGCACTTGTGTTCATGATGACTAACTTTAGCATTTTAGTGTTAATTTAAACGATGAAAGTATACTCTCTTATCACCTATTTTGGTTAATTTTTTATACAATCCCAATTTTATGCTCATTAATTAAGGTAGCTTTCAACTGCCTCTTTTTTTTTTTTTTTATGTGCTGAGCATCCTGGCCTTTCCTCCATCATTTTACGTAAATTTTCATACTTGATCTTGGTGTAGAGACCCAGTTACTAGGCTTTGGGCAATCCACATATACTCTATCTTTTGCACTTTATTTTTAGGCAGGTAGCTCTTTTCTTAAATTCAAGTTTTTTTAATTAGAATGTATATTAATTATCAATTTTTAGTGATAATTGAATCCTCAGTTGGCCTTATAATCAATACCTACTTTGCCTTATTAGTGTGCATGTGCAATTAGAAGTGCTAATAGTCTTTTAATGACCTAAGTAGGCTGCTAAAAGTTGACCAACTAATCTACTTCTTTAACTCGTTACATTCATTAGCAAATAATTCTATCTTTTATCACTTGTCCAGTCTATCTTGCTCAAGATTTTCTTCTTGACACATGGTTAAATTTTTTTTTTTTTATCCCCCAACTTTTCTACATTGTCTTAAAGGAGAAAGAAAAATAAAGGGTGCAATAAAGGATAGAAAGATATACACCTGATTTGGTTCAGTCTGGTTCCTTGAAGCTTTGAAATTTGGCTTGAGCTCTCATTGATTTTTTTTTACAAAATTAAAAATACACACCAAAACTAAAAAGAAAAGAAATAACAAATTACTGAAAAATAAAAGAAAAGAAAAATGATCAAAACTAAAAAGAAAAGAAACAACCTATCTACTAAGTTATGATTTATAGTCTTCAGCTTGACTTTCTTAAGACTCTAGGTTGGATCATGTAATTGAAATGCTTCCTTCTCCTTCTCAAAACTTTCATCAATGTAATTTTTCAGCCTATGACCATTTACCTTGAAGGTACCTTTTGATTCGTCAAAGATCTCTACTGCTCCATATGGAAATACCTTAGTAATTGTATAGTGACCTGTCCATCTTGATTTTAGCTTTTCTGAAAACAAATGTAGCCATGAACTATACAAGAGAACTTGCTGTCCCTCATGGAATTCTATTTTTACAATATGGTTATCAAGCCATTTCTCAGTACGTTCTTTATAGATCCTGACATTCTCATAGGCATGATGGCCAAATTTGTCCATCTCATTTATTTGCATCAACCTGTTCTTCCTATATCTTGTATATCAAAGTTAAGAATTTTCATGGCCCAATATGCTTTATGTTCTAGCACAATAGGGAGGTGGCATGCTTTTCCAAAGAGTAACCTATATGGAGACATACCAATAGGTGTTTTATATGTAGTCCTATATGCACACAATGCATCATCTAATTTTAATGACCAATCTTTTCTAGATGCACTTATAGTCTTTTCTAAAATTCTCTTTAATTCCCTATTAGACACCTCTACTTGAACACTGGTTTGTGGATGATATGGGGTGGCTATTTTATAAGTGACACCATATCTACTTAATAGATTATCAAATTATTCATTACAAAAGTGTTTACCTCCATTAGTAATGATTGCTCTTGGAGTGCCAAAACGTGTAAAAATATGCTTTTTCAAAAATTTGACAACTACTTTAGCATCATTAGTTGGAAAAGGTACTGCTTCTACCCATTTTGAAACATAATCTATAGCCACAAGTATATATCGATTTGAAAAAGAACTAGAAAAAGATCCCATGAAATTAATATCCTAAACATCAAAAATTTTACATACAAAAATATTGTTTAAATGCATTTCATGTCTCCTAGAGAGATTTCCAGTTCTTTGACAGTGGCCACATGAAGAGACATAAGTATGAGCATCTTTAAATAGAGAGGGCCAATAAAAACCTGATTGAAGAACCATATAAGCTGTTCTAGTTGGGCCGAAATGTCCTCCTACGTCCTGGTCATGACAATGATGCAAAATTTTCTCCATTTCTTCCTTTGGAATGCATCTTCTAATGACCTGATCTGCATAACACTTATACAAGAAGGGTTCATCCCAAAAATAATATTTAACAATAGATAAAAATCTCTTCTTTTATTGAAAAGAAAGATCAAGTGGAAGAACCTTACCAACCAGATAGTTAATAATATCAACATACCATGGAAACATTCTACCTGATATAGCATAGAGGCATTCATCTAAAAATTCCTCCTTGATTGGGAAAATATCTAATTCCTTCTCTGTGATGTTTTCTAATCTGGAAAGGTGGTCAGCAACTGAATTCTCTATGCCCTTCTTGTCCTTAATCTCCAGATCATACTCTTGTAGCAAAAGAATCCATCTGATCAATCTGGGTTTTGCATCTTTCTTAGTAAGGAGATACTTTAGAGCTGCATGGTTGGTGTATATAATAATTTTTGATAAAATAAGATAAGAATGAAATTTATCTAACGCAAATACTACTGCCGGGAGCTCCTTTTCTGTGGTTGCATACTTTTATTAGGCTTCAGTCAAAGTGCGGCCAGCATAGTATATAGTTTGAAAAATCTTATCCTTTCTTTGACTGAGTACTACTCCTATGGCTGTGTCACTAGCATCATACATCAACTCAAAAGGTAGGGACCAATCCGGTGCTACCACAATAAGTGTCATGACCAGCTTCTCTTTGAGGGTGTTGAATGCCTGCAAACACTCATCAGAAAAATAAAAAGAGACATCTTTACATAATAATTTAGATAAAGGTTTAAAAATTAGAGAGAAGTCCTTTATAAATCGACGGTAAAATCCAGCATGCCCCAAAAAGCTTCTAATAGCCTTAACTGAGGTCGGTATGGGTAACTTTTTGATCACCTCAAGCTCTATCCACTTCAATACCTTTATATGAAATCTTATGGCCTAACACTATGCCTTCTTGTACCATCAGATGACACTTCTCCTAATTTAAGACAAGATTAGTATCCTCACATCTTTGTAAAACAAGAGATAAGTTATGCAAGCATTTATCAAATGTGGATCCAAAGATAGAAAAATCATCCATAAATATTTCAAGAAAATTTTCAATCATATCATAAAAAATAGCCATCATGCATCGTTGAAAAGTAGCTGGTGCATTACATAAACCAAATGGCATTCTTCTAAAAGCAAATGTACCATAAGGACATGTAAAAGTAGTTTTCTCTTGATCCTCAGGTGCTATGGCAATTTGATTATAACCAGAATATCCATCTAGAAAGCAGTAAAAATCATGTCCAACTAACCTTTCTAACATCTGATCAATGAATGGAAGAGGATAATGATCTTTTCTAGTTGCATCATTTAATTTTCTATAATCCATACATACTCTCCATCCAGTAACAGTCCTAGTAGGAATTAATTCATTATTATCATTTTGAACTATAGTAATCCCACCTTTCTTAGGAACTACTTGAACAGGACTCACCCATGAACTATCAGAGATAGGATAAATAATACCTACATCCAGTAGCTTGATTACCTCCTTTTTGACCACTTCTTGCATCTTAGGGTTGAGTCTTCTTTGGGGTTGGACCGTAGGCTCATAGTTGTCCTCCATGAGAATTTTGTGCATACAAATTGAGGGACTAATTCCTTTGATGTCTGCTATGGTCCATCCAAATGCCTTTTTGTGTTTTTTTAGTACTCTTAACAACTTTTCTTTCATTAAATTTATCACAGAAGAAGAAATAATAACAGGTAAGTGCAAGGAACCTTCCAAGAAAATATATTTTAAATGAGAAGGAAGAGGTTTAAGTTCAAGAGTAGGTGGCTCTTCAATTGATGTCTTTGGAAAAGGAGTGGATGATCTTTCTAATTCTTCAAATCATGGTCTGTATGTGCATGGAATATATGGTCTGGCCTTTAACAATTTTATGCATTCTGTTTGCCTTTCATCTTCAGCTGAACTCTCTTGTGATTAGACAATGCATGCTTCAATAGGGTCCTCAAACCTGTTTCCTAGAAAATACTCATGTACTAAATTATCAATATCATCTATATGAAAATAAGTTTGATTATCATTGGAATGTTTAATAACTTTAAAAATATTAAAAGTAACTTATTCGTCTTGGACTCTAAGAATTAATTTTTCTTATTGAACATCTATTAAAGCTCCTATAGTAGCTAAAGAGGGTCTCCCTAAGATAAGGGGTGTTAGATATGTGTGCCCTAGAAGCCAAAATTGGTTGACACATGTAATACACTTCTAGGGATAAAATTATAATTTTGACTATAAATAATAAAATGGGTTATTTTCTATCATAAATGTATATTTAGTGTCTGTGATACATCCCTTGAGTTAATAATAATGATAATTCTTATTTTCAAGAGTTGAAAATTTAAGACAAGAATTTTCATTATTAACTCATAAAATACTTTCGACCGTAGGATCATCATGAGGATGGTGACTGATCCAAAAGGTTGGTGTACAATCGCTTCTTTATAGTAGATGAGCCTTGAGTCTACGGTGTAGAGACATCGGAGCAAAAGTATAGGTACTCGTTAGAGAACGAGGGCATTGAGCGTGACCACCTCAAGCAGTCATAAGGAAGTCTAACTTCTCATCGATGACTGGCTCGAAGCTATAGTGGTGTGTCTAATTCTTTGACCTGAGGTGCATTGGTAGTTTACCTTGAGGATGTTATAGTTTGACTACACCATGACTCGATCTCCTAGTAATTCAGAACTTTGAGATGTATGTTGGCTAAAGCATGTTCATTATAGAAATTGAATTGCACCAAGAGGGAATCTATCTACCTCGGTAGAAGAGGAGTAGCCCTATAATAATCATGAGAATCAAGTCTATAAGCCCATGGCCATAGTAGAGTGAAATAATAGAAAGACTTTCTATTAAGATTTTCACATCGAACTTGAATCAAATGATTAAATCATATGATAGAAATTAGGGTTTGACGAGTTCACCATAACCCTAATCTGATCGGGGCTCAAGATAGAAGAACTTAATCACATAGGTAGCTACACCGAGAGGTTCATTTTTAATTTTGATGGATTGCCACCATATACTGATAGGTGTTACTGGTGAATTTTGGGAGCAATTAGAATGATTTAGATGATTAATCATTCTAGTTGTTTGAATCAGAAAAGTTCTGATCCATTTGAAGGTATTTCGAAGAGGTTGTTGAAAGAGATATGACATATCCCATTACTATATAGAACTAAACCTAACTGGGTCACACAAATAAAGATTTGGATCTGAATATCATCAATTGGACTAATCCAATTCAATTGATTTGAATTAGATTCAATTAGGTTCAAGAAAATCATGCTAGCACACAAATGAGCCAAATGTTCTCCTTCTACTATCATTAAAAGTTATCTTGACTGAGCCAAATGTGTTTTTGCTCACTCAAGTACCTTTACTTGGTCTGGCTAGAGCTTGTCCAGGTTAGAAAAGGATTGTCTTAATTTATGAGATAAATTGGAGACAACACCTGCCATTTTTCGTCATCTACCAATTCTTATCTTTTGACTTTGGTCAAATATTGACCTTTGACACTTAGACATTTGCCCATGTATCATGCACCCATAGGAGAGCATATACGAGCTTGTCCCCTTGCTAGAAAATGGAAAGGAGGGGGTGCACGCTTAGAGAGGCATGCATCCAAGGATAGCAATGCCTGGCATCCCATATAGATGGGACTCCAAGTTGCTTCTTGGAATCAACTTAGGAGACGCCAAGGGACTCTGCTATGACCAATCTTGGTGCCACCTAAGGATGATTTGAGGGGGCACTTATCTAATTGGATCAGGTAATATCATCCCACCAATCAAATTTAGATCTGATTGCATGAAGCGATGTGATTGGCTGGGATGATGTGGCACTGCATGGCGCTGTGCCAAGCTTTTGAGGAGTTCTCCAATATCCCACACCATAAGGTTGCCCCTCTCCCTCCTCCACACCATCTTTATATCCTCTCTCTCCTCTTCATGCCTAAGGAGATTTCGGCTTCAGTTTGATGCGATCCAGGCAAGAGAAAGGTGACGAGAAAGGAAGAAGGTAGCACTACTGCAAGAGATAATTCTAGATCTTCAAAAGGAGTTTTTAAGATCCTCCAAATTAGATCTAGATCTGATATTTAGAAAAGTGATAAAGAAGGAGAAGATCTTCAGATCCAGTTCGAGTGGATACCGATAGATGCCAGGCACTTGCGTGGCTAGTCCAGAACTTCAGACAATCAGCAAGATCATCACAGGGTAATCTGATTACCTAATAACAAGGTATAAAATTAAATTAGATTTAATTTATCTTTTATTTTATTTATTAGATCTAAAATATCTTATATCTGATCTATATTCAAATTTTTTTTTTTTGAGATATTTCTTTTGATCCAATCAGATCTGAACGAACCTGACCCAAAAAATCTGAATTTTTCCTTCAATTGGTATCAGAGCCAGGTTCTAACAAATTATTTAGATCTGATTTAAATTTATTTTTGATCTAATAATTAGGTAATTAAAAATGTCACATGAGATGTGATCAAATCTAAAATCTAAAAAAATTAAAATTAAATAATTTAGATCTAAGTTTTACAAGATGCATGACTAGTTGTAAAATAGAATTATTCTATACATAGTCTTGCATGATCATAATCTAATTTAATTAAGTTATAATTTCAAATCTATTTATTTATTTTTTTTGATGTTATAAATATTATAATAAGATCTAAAAAGTAGTAAATAAAATTATTAAATTTTTGCATCATATGAGATATGATGAATGCATGTTTAGATTAGTTGTAGAATAGTTCTACAAAATTATCTTGATTAAAATTTATTTTGATGTGACCAATTTAAATCTAAATTTTTAGATAATTATGAGATAATTTAGATCTGAAAATATGCATAATATGATACATGAGATGTATGCAAAATATATTTAAAGTTAGATCAGTGTTTTATATACGAGATATATGATGTAGATCAAACTAGTTTTGTAGTCTTATATTTCTGATTAATGCATTCCCCTTGGCCGTCCGATCATAAGAATAAAGTAGGGTTTAAATGCCCTCTCCTCCCATTCGATGGGGTGTTCTTATGATGTGTAGGGGTGCTGCACATTCGTCCTTAATCAGAAATCAAAAAACTTATTTTCTGTAAAACCCTAGATCTTGAAACCCTAAAATTTTATTCATATATTTTGTTTGTGAACCCTAAACTTAATTAAGAATTAAGATTATGAAATATATGTTAGGTCTAAAATTAAAAATTTTAGATCTAAGATATATTCATAAAATTAGGTTCGAACTTGGGTAGTTCAATTAGATCTAAGCGGTTGACCAAATCGAATCAAGAGTTGGTTAGATGGGATCAGTAGTGCTTAAATTGACTAGCCTAATAGGATTAAGTCTGGGTCAAGATCGAGTCATGTGAGTGATCGATCAAGCTAAAACCAAATTAGGCTTAGTGGTTAGAGTCTGGATTGTATGCTAACCCGATTGGTTCTGGCTCAATAATTTGGTGTCTAAGGTAAGTTTGGCAGATACAATCGACTAGTTTTTAATTGGAAGCTACTAGACTCGAATGCGTTCTTATCGAGTTAATGGCATATCCCTTCCACTAGTCTCACTTATCTGGCTATATTTGTTGGCTCAGTCCTGATTTGAGGTGGTCAATAATCCGAGCTAACCCATGCCACTAGGTTAGTCATAATGGTTATGACTATGTCAAGTCTAGTTTAATGAGATCTAAATTAAATCTCTCTAAGAAAAGATCAAGTCTAAGGTCTTCCACCATTGTAGATATGTGGGCCCTTCCCGCGGTTGATTATTCTCGGCTAGTTACAGTGGTTCAGTTGCACTAGAAAGATGCAACCATATCAATTAGGCATTAGATGCTACTGACTGAAGGATGGATTGGACTCAATATTCTAGATATGGTGAGAGACTCAATTAGGAATCCAATTTATGCAAATGGTGGATCTGACATAACTAAGAAGTGGATCAATATTTCGGACATGGTGAGATTCATGAATTAGAGATCAAGTTTGGGTACACCATGATTAAAGAATCATTAAATAAGAGTTGTTCACTCATTGGCTAACCCATCACCAATAACTGTTAGATGAGGTGATGAGTCAGTTGGTGGGATCGCACCACCCACTAGAAATCATTGATCATGAAGATTTTTGCATCTTTATAAAGAAAGTATAGGGATCCAAGAAAATAGAGAGAGCTAATTTATTTAAAAATAAAACTTCTAAATAAATTGATCAAATCTTAATTATAATATCTAACTAGAAACTTTGACTCTCTACAGAAAAATATTTACGTCCAACCCACTAGCACATATCTTGGACACCCATAGACTGACCGGACCTAATTACAAGGATTGGCTCTGAAACTTCAAATTTATTTTGGGTTCCAAGAAGTTAACTCATATATTGGACCAAGATCCTCCTATCTTACCAGCTCGTCCATCCGCTGAATAGAGAGCATCTCTTGATAAGTGGACGGACGAAGATAATAAGGCTAGATACTACATATTGGGCTCGATGTCTGATGAGCTTCAACACCAACATGAAGATATCAAGACTGTCCACCAAATGTTAGCTCACCTACAATTGATGTTTGGTGAACAGAGTCGCGCAGCCAAGTATCAAGTCACTAAATGACTATTCAAGGCTAAAATGCATGATGGGCAGTCAGTCCAAGATCATTATCTAATGGTGATTAAGGACTTGGAAGAGCTTGAGAAGCTCGGAGTGAAGTTGGACCTGGATCTATGGAATGATATAATTTTGCAATCCTTGACTGATGCATATGGGTAGTTCATCATGAACTACCATATGCATAAACTTCAAAATTCTCTAGCCGAACTTATGAACATACTGGTTACTACTGAGCTTTCTATGAAAGGTTCTAAAGGCTCAGGACATGCTATGGAATGAACTTCTTCCAAGAGAAAGTCTTTTGAAAAGAAGAAGTCTGTGAAAAAGCAGAAGGTGGAAGGAGGAAAGAAGAAAAAGGCAGAGCTGAAGAAGAAGGCTGCTGATAAAGAAAAATATTTCCATTGCAACAATGATGGCCACTGAAAGTGGAACTGTCCTACTTACTTGACCACCCTGAAGAATAAGAGGAAGGGAGGTCCTTCTGGCTATATGCTCATTATTGAGTCTAACCTTATGGTTTCTTTTGCATCCAGCTGGGTGCTTGACTCTGGTTCTAGTGCTCATTTATGCACTTCTATGTAGGGTCTTGAGGATAGCAAAAGACTGAGGGATGGTGAGATGATCCTACATGTCGAAAATGAAGCAAGAGTTGCTATCGTGGTCGTTGGAACATACCCTCTTCGACTACCATCTGGTTTAGACTTAGTATTAAGAGATTATTATTATGTGCCTGTAGCAAGCAGGAATTTGATTTCTGTTTCATGCCTAGCACTAGAAGGCTATGTAATTAGTTTTCTTAAGGACCATTGTAACATTCTTTATGAAAGAAATAAAATTGCAAGTGGTTTCCTTATTAACAGTCTTTACCAGTTACGTATTGATGTATATATTTTTAATATCGAGCAAAATGTGAATGCCATGAAATGACCTAGGGATAATCCAAATGATAGGTATCTATGGCACCTAAGACTAGGTCATATAGCAGAAGATAGAGTTAACAAATTAAAGAAAATTGGGCTATTGAGTCCGTTGACTTTCGAGTCATATCTAATTTGGAAATCTTGTCTTCATAGCAAAATGACTAGGCTCCCTTTTGTAGGACATGGGGAAAGGACTATGGATCTTCTTGCCCTAGTACATATTGATGTATGCGGTCTATTTGATGTGCCGACTAGAGGCAACTTTGTCTACTTCATAACCTTTATTGATGATTTATCTAGATATGGATATGTGTATCTTATGAGACACAAGTCTGAAGCTTTTGAAAAGTTTAAAGAATTCAGACATAAAGTAGAAAAGCAAACTGAAAAATCCATTAAGATTCTTTGATCAGATCGAGGAGGTGAATACCTTAGCCAAAAATTTCTGGACTATCTCAAGAAAAATGACATAGTCTCTCAATAGACTCCACCTGGAATACCTCAACTCAACGGAATTTTAGAACGGAGTAACCAGACCCTATTAGATATGGTCCAATCCATTATGTGCTTCACAGACCTTCCTGATTTTTTTTGGGGATACTGTTTGTTAACTATAATATGCTTACTGAATAGGGTTCCTTCTAAAATCGTTTCTACCACACCATATGAGATATGGCATGGTAAGAAACCAAGTCTGAGTCAACTCAGAATTTAAGATTGTCCAGCTCATGTCAATAGATAACAAGCGGACAAGTTAGACTTTAGATCCATTAAAGCTCAATTTATAGGATATCCTAAAGAATCATTAGGATAGTATTTCTACATTCCAAAAGATTATAATGTGATTGTGAGTCGACATGCCATCTTTCTTAAAAAGTAGTTTATTCAAGACAGCAGCATTGGAAAGTAGATAAAGCTCGATGAGAAAGTCTCACAAGAGCAACGAGCTAAGGACCAATTGGAACCAATCAAGTTGAGCCAAAACAATCATGACCTCCTCCACCTCATAGATCGAAAAGGATTTTTTGTCCTCTTAAGAAAATGTTCCTCATCGGTAATGGGGTTCATGGTGATGATCCCAAAACCTATAACGAGGTGATATCGAATATTGACTCTGAGTAATGGTTAGAGGCAATGAAGTCAGAAATTAACTCGATGCACTCAAACCAAGTCTGGACCTTGGTAGATCTACTAAAAGGTATAGTACCAATTGGGTGTAAATGGATCTAAAAGAGAAAGATTGGTGCAGATGAGAATGTGGAGATATTCAAAGCTGGATTAGTGGCAAAAGGATATAGTCAACACGAAGGCATTGACTATCAGGATACCTTTTCACCAGTAGCTATGCTAAAATCCATCCACACATTGCTTGCTATTGTAGCCTATTTCAATTATGAAATATGGAAAATGGATGTGAAAATGACATTCTTAAATGGATACCTTGAGGAAGATATCTATATGGAATAGCCACTATGAAGGAAAATCCTGATTTCTCGGATCAGGTTCGTTCAGATCTGATCAGATCAAGAGATATATTTTAAATTTTTTTTTTCTTTGATCTAGATCAGATCTAGGATGTTTTAGATCTGATTATTATTATTTTAGAATTTAAATAAAATTTAGATAAATTAAATTAAATTTAATTTACCTTGATATGGTAATCCTATTACCCATTAATAATCCTGTATGCAGCGGAAGGTTCTGGATCTAGCCACGCAAGTGCCTGGCCTCTACCGATATCCACTTAGGTTGGATCTAGAGATCCTTTTCTTCTCCATCACGTCTCCAAAAATTAGATCTGGATCTGATCTGGAGGATCTTCAAAACTCCTTTTGAAGATCAGCAATCGTCCTTTGTAGTAGTGCAGCCTTCTAGCTTTCAGTCGCCTTTCTTTGATCTGGATCGCACCAACCAAAAGTCCAAAACTCCTTTTGGACATGGAGAGGAAGGGGAGAAGGTGGTTTGGCATGGAGGAAGAGGGGAGAGGCAGCCTTGGGCATGGGAATTGTGATTCCTTTCAATCACTTTCAATCATAATCTGGGTTGGGCGCAGGGTCTTATTTATAGACTGTCTGTGATCCAACTTCTCTTCTTCCCAACCAATCACAACTCTTTGTGAAATCAGATCTAAATCTGATTGGTGGAAATAGAGTCCCCTGGATTCCTCCTTAGAGGGCACCTAAGACCAGTCAAAGTTGGTTCTTAGGAGAACTCTAATTGGAATCCAAAAAGGAGATGGAGTCCCTTGTCCAACAGGGACTCCTAGGCGCCTCCAACTTGGGCACACGCCAAGGGTGGCGTGCGCCCTCTTCCTTGCCAGGTTCTGGCAGGGGGACAGGCCCCCACCAGCTCTCCAATAGGTGCATGACATGTGGTCAAAAGTCAAAGTGTCAATGGTCAACATTTGACCAGTCAAAGGTAGACTTTTGACCAAAGTCAAAGAACAAGAAATGGCAGGTGACCAAAAATGGCAGGTAATGTCTTACAAAATAAGACAACCTTTTCTGACTTGGACAACCTCCAGTCAGACCATATGAAGGCCTCTGATTGAGCACAAACTCCTTTGGCTCAGTCAGGACAACTTATTTATGATAGTAAAAGAAGAACGTTAGGTTCAATCGAGTGCTAGCACGATTTCCTTGAACCTAATTGAATCTCATTCAGATCAATTGAACTGGATCAGTTCAATTGATGATCACCAGATTCAAACCCTTGTTTGTGTGACCCAGTTAGGTTCAGTTCTGTATGGTAATGGGATATGTCATGATCTCTATCATCGACATCATCGAAACTCCTTTCGATGGATCAGAACTCTTCTGATTCGAACAGCTAGAATGATCGATCATCTAAATCATTCTAATTGCTCCCAAAATCCACCAGTGACACCTAGCAGTATATGGTGGCAACCCATCAGAGCTGAATGCGAACCTCTTGGTGCAGCTACCTGTGTGATTAAGTTCTTCTATCTTGAGCCCCGATCAGATTAGGGTTAAGGTAAACTCGTCAAACCCTAGTCTTCTGTCATATGATGTAATCATTCGATTCGAAGTCCGATGTGAAAATCTAAATAGAAACTCTTTCTATTATTTCACTCTGCCATGGCCATGGGCTTCTGGACTTGATTCTCATGATCATCATAGGGCTGCTCCTCTACCACCGAGGTAGATAGATTCCATCTTGATGCAATCCAGTTCCTACAATGAACATGCTATAGCCAACATACACCTCAGGGTTCCATATGGCTAGGAGACCGAGTAATGGTGTAGTCAAACTATAACACCCTCAAGGTGAACTGCCGATGCACCTCAGGTCAAAGAACCAGACACACTACTGCAGCATCGAGTCAGTCATTGACGAGAAGGTAGACTTCCTAATGACTACTCGAGGTGGTCACGCTCAGTGCCCTCGTTCTCTAACGAGTACCTGTACTCTCGCTCCGGTGTCTCCACACCATAGACTCAAGACTCATCTACTAAAGAGAAGCGATTGTACACCAACCTTCCGGATCAATCACCATCCTCGTGATGATCCTATGGTCGGGAGCATTTTATGAGTTAATAATGATTATTCATGTCTTAAATTTTCAACTCTTGAAAATATGAATTATCATTACCATTAACTCAAAGGATGTATCACAGACACTAAATACACATATGTGATAGAAAATAACCCATTTTATTGATATTAGTCAAAATTATAATTTTGCCCCTAGAAGTGTATTACAAGTGTCAGCCAATTCTGGCTTCTAGGGCACATATATCTAACAATCTCCCACTTGTCCTAAAGCCAATTGGCTACAAGTCTAAGTCCCATCTTCTCAAGGTGGGCTTCGATCTTCTGCTGGCCCAACGGCTTTGTAAGTGGGTCTGCCACATTATCTGTGGAGTTGACTCTCTTGACCTCGACGTAACCCTTCTCGAGGTAATCGCGGATGAGGTGGTATCGCCGCTCAATGTGCTTGGATTTCTGGTGAGACCTCGGCTCCTTAGCAAGGGCTATGGCGCCATTGTTGTCGCAGTATAGAGGAATGGCATCTGATGGCATTACTCCAATTTCTGCAGCAAACTTCTTGTACCAGAATGCTTCCTTCGCAGCCTCTGATGCAGCGATATATTCTGCTTCCATGGTGGAATCTGCTATCACGTTTGCTTGGAACTCTTCCAGCTGACAGCACCACCATTGCACACAAACAGACTCCCAGATGTCGACTTTCGATCATCTATATCGGACATGAAATCCGAGTCTGTGTATCCCTGGACTTGGAGTTCTCCATTACCAAAGACCAACATCATATCCTTAGTTCTTCTCAAGTACTTAAGGATACATTTCACAGAAGTCCAGTGTTCTTCACCTGGATTTGACTGATATCTGCTTGTGACACTCACAGCATGGGCTATATCAGGTCGTGTACATAGCATGGCATACATGAGGCTCCCTATTGCAGAAGCATAAGGGATCTTGCTCATGCGTTCTATTTCCTCAGGTGTGCTAGGGCACATCTTCTTGGAAAGATGAATACCATGTCTGAAGGGTATTAATCCCCTCTTAGAGTTTTCCATACTAAACCTCTTTAGTACTTTCCTCTATGTACATCTTCTGTGAAAGTCCTAGCATCCTATTCGGTCTATCCCTATAGACCTTAATTCCTAGAATAAAGGATGCTTCACCTAGGTCTTTCATGGAGAATTCCTTGGACAACCATATTTTGACTGTTGTCAACATGGGAATATCATTCCCAATAAGGAGGATGTCATCCACGTACAATACGAGGAAGACAACAGCGCTCCCACTGACCTTTTTGAAAACACACGGTTCCTCTTCATTTTTGATGAAACCAAACTTTTTGATCACATCATTGAAATGAGTGTTCCAGCTCCGAGATGCTTGCTTAAGTCCATATATGGACCTTTGCAGCTTGCAAACCTTGTGATCAGTATCACTGGATGTGAAACCTAGCGGCTGTTCCATATAGATATCTTCCTCAAGATATCCATTTAAGAATGCCATTTTCACGTCCATTTGCCATATTTCATAATCGAAATAGGCTGCAACGGCAAGCAATGTGCGGATGGATTTTAGCATAGCCACTGGAGAAAGGTATCCTGATAGTCAATGCCTTCGCATTGACTATAACCTTTTGCCACTAGTCTAGCCTTGAATGTCTCCACATTCCCATCTGCACCAATCTTTCTCTTGAAGATCCATTTACACCCAATAGGTACTATACCTTCTGGTGGATCTACCAAGGTCCAGACTTGGTTTGAGTGCATCGAGTCAATTTCTGACTGCATTGCCTCTAGCCATTTCTCGGAGTCGATATCTGATATCGCCTCGTTGTAGGTTTTGGGATCATCACCATGAGCACCATTACCTACGAGGAACATTTTCTCTACTTCCTCTGAAATAATACCTAAGTATCTTTCAGGGGGATGGAAAACTCTTTCCGATCTACGAGGTGGAGGAGGTAGTGTTCTTATTGGCTCAACCTGATTTGGTTCCAATTGGTCCTTAGCTCGTTGTACTTGTGAGACTTTCTCATCAAGCTTAATCTGCTTTCCAATGCCGCTATCTTGAATAAACTATTTTTCAAGAAAGATGGCATGTCGACTCACAATCACATTGTGGTCTTCTGGAATGTAGAAATAGTATCCTAATGACTCTTTAGGATATCCTATGAATCGAGCTCTGAAAGGACCTAAACTCTAACTTGTCCGCTTGTTGTCTTTTGACATGAGCCGGACAACCCCAAATTCTGAGATGACTCAGACTTGGTTTCTTACCGTGCCATATCTCATACGGTGTGGTAGGAACGGTTTTAGAGGGAACCCTATTCAGTAGATAAATTGAAGTTAACAATGAGTGTCCCCAAAGAAAATCAGGGAGGTCTGTGAAGCTCATCATGGATCGAACCATATCCAATAGAGTCCGATTTCTCCATTCTGAAACCCCGTTGAGTTGAGGTGTTCCTGGTGGAGTCCATTGAGAGACTATGCCATTTTTCCTTGAGATAGTCTAGGAATTCCGGCTAAGGTATTCACCTCCTCGATCTGATCGAAGAACCTTAATGGGTTTTTCAGTTTGTTTTTCTACTTCATGTCTGAATTCTTTGAACTTTTCAAAAGCTTCAGACTTGTGTCTCATAAGATACACATACCCATACCTAGACAGATCATCGGTAAAGGTAATGAAGTAGACAAAATTGCCTCTAGCCGGCACATCAAATGGGCCGCACACATCAGTATGTACTAGGGCAAGGAGATCTGTGGCCCTCTCCCCATGTCCAACAAAAGGGAGTTTAGTCATTTTGCCTTGAAGACAAGATTCACCAGTTGGATATGACTCGAAAGTCAATGGACTCAATAGCCCATTTTTCTCCAATTTGTTGATCCTATCTTCTGCTATATGACCTAATCTCAGGTGCCATAGATATCTATCGTTTGGACTATCCCTAGGTCGTTTGGCATTCACGTTTTGCTCGATAGTTAGAATAGGTACATCAATATGTAGCTGATAAAGACCATTAATAAGGAAACCATTTGCAATTTTATTTCTTTCATAAAGAATGTTACAATGGTCCTTAAAGAAGGTAATCACATAGCCTTCTTGTGCTAAGCATGAAACAGAAATCAAATTCCTGCTAGCTGCAGGCACATAATAACAGTCTTTCAAAACTAAGTCTAAACCAGATGGTAATCGAAGAGGGTATGTTCCCACGGCTACTGCAGCAACTCTTGCTCCATTACCGATGCGTAGGATCATGTCTCCATCCCTCAGCCTCCTGCTATCCTCAAGACCCTGCATGGAAGTGCACAGATGAGCACTAGAACCAGAGTCAAGCACCCAACTGGATGCAGAAGAAACCGTAAGGTTAGACTCAATAACGAGCATACCTCCAGAAGGACCTTCCTTCTTGTTCTTCAGGGTGGCCAGGTAAGTAGGGCAGTTCCGCTTCCAATGGCCGTCGCTGTTGCAATGGAAACACTTTCCTTTGACATCGGCCTTTTTCTTCGGCTCTGCCTTCTTCTTCTTTGATCCTTCCACCTTCTTGCTTTTTCACAGACTTCTTTTTCTTTCCATAAGACTTTCTTTTGGAAGAAGTCCATTCCATAGCAAGAACTGAGCCTTTAGAACCTTTCATAGAAAGCTCAGCGGTAACCAGCATATTCATTAATTCGGCCAAGGAATTTTGAAGTTTATGCATGTGGTAATTCATGATGAATTGCCCATATGCATCAGTCAAGGATTGCAGAATAATATCGTTCTGCAGATCCAAGTCTAACTTCACACCGAGCTTCTCAAGCTCTTCCATGTCCTTGATCATTGTCAGACAGTGATCTTGGACTGACTGCCCATCACGCATCTTAGCCTTAAAAAGTCATTTCGTGACTTGATACTTTGGCTGCGCGACTCTGTTCACCAAACATCTCCTGCAGGTGAGCCAACATTTGGCGAGCAGTCCCGATATCTTCATGTTGGCGCTGGAGCTCATCAGACATCGAGCCCAACATGTAATATCTGGCCTTATTATCTTCGTCTATCCATTTTTCCAGAGACGCTCTCTGTTCAATGGATGGACGGGCTGGTAAGGTGGGAGGGTCCTGGTCCAATACATGGGTTAACTTCTCAGAACCCAAAATAATTTTGTAGTTCCTGAGCCAATCTTTATAATTGGGTCCAGTCAGTCTATGTGTGTCCAGGATACGTGCCAATGGGTTGGACGCAGACATTTTCCTGTAGAGAGTCAAAGATTCTAGTTAGATACTGTAATTTTGACTTGACCAATTTATTTAGGGAATTTTATTTTTAAACAAATTAGCTCCCACTATTTTCTCGGATCCCTACACTCCCTCTGTAGAGATGCGAAAATCTCCATGATTAATGATTTCTAGTGGGTGGTGCGGTCTCACCAACTGACTCATCACCTCACCTAACAGTTATTGGTGATGGGTTAGCCAATGAGTGAACAACTCTTGTTCAATGATTCTCTAATCATGGTGCACCCAAACTTGGTCTCTAATTCATGAATCTCACCGTATCCGAAATATTGATCCACTCCTTAGTTAAGTCAGACCCACCATTTGCATAGACTGGGTTCCTAATTGAGTCTCTCACCGTATCCGAAATATTGAGCCCAACTCATCCTCCAGCCCATAGCATCCAATGCCTAATAGACATGGTTGCATCTTTCCGGTGCAACTGAGCCACTGTATCCAGCCGAGAACAATCAACCCCGGGAAGGGCCCGCACATCTACAATGGTGGAAGACCTCAGACTTAATCTTTTCTTAGGGAGAATTGATTCAGGTCTCATTAAACTAGACTTGTCATAGTCATAACAATTATGACTAACCTAGTGGCATGGGTTAGCTCGGATTATTGACCACCTCAGATCAGAACTGTGTCAACAGATATGGCCAGGTAAGTGAGATCCGGTGGAAGGAATATGCCATTAACTCGTACAAGAACGCATTCAGGTCGAGTAGCTTCCAATTAAAAACCAGTCGGTCGTATGTGCCAAACTTACCTTAGACACCAAATTGTTGAGCCAGAACCAATTGGGTTAGCCTACAATCCAGACTCTAACCTCTGAGCCTAATTAGGTCTTGCTTGATCGTGACTCGATCTTGACCCAGACTTAATCCTATTAGGCTGGTCAATTTAAGCATTGTTGATCCCATCTAACCAACTCTTGATTCGGTTTGATCAACCGCTTAGACCTAATTGAGCTACCCAAGCCCGAACCCAGTATTATGAATATGTCTTAGATCTAAAATTCTCAATTTTAGACCTAATTAATATTCTAATTCAATTAAGTAGGGTTCATAAATATGCACAACCTAGGATTTTTTGCAGAAAGTAAGTTTTGGGTTTCTGATTAAGGACGAACGCAGCACCCGCACATTAATCAATGGAACCTTTAAACCCTGCAATACTACAAAATAGTTTTAGATCTATATCATATATCTCATATACAAATTAGATCTAATCATGGCATATTTTGCATACATCTCATGTATCAAATCATGCATATTTTCAGATCTAAATTATCTCATAATAATCTAAAAAATTAGATTTAAATTGATCTAATCAAAATAAATTCTAATCTAGACAATTATGTAGAACTATTCTACAACTAGTCTAGACATGCATCAATCATATCTCATATGATATTTAAAATTAAATAATTTTTATTTGCTATTTTTTAGATGTTATTATAACCATTATAATATCAAAAAATAGTAAATAAATAGATCTAAAATATGATTTAATCAAATTAAATTAAAAACATGCAAGACTATTCTATAGAACTATTCTATTTTAGAACTAGTCATGCATATTTTCTAATCTTAGATCCAAATCATTTAATTTTAATTTTTTCTGATTTCAGATCTGATCACATCTCATGTGACATCTAAAATCATTTATTTTTTAATTAAAATAAATTTAAAATCAGATCTAAACACTTTTAGAACCTTGGCTCTGATACCAGTTGAAGGAAAATCCTGATTTTCCGGACCAGGTTCGTTCAGATCTGATCAGATCAAGAGATATATTTCAAAAATTTTTTTCTTTTTGATCTAGATCAGATCTTAAGATATTTTAGATCTAATTATTATTATTTTAATAATTAAAATAAAATATAGATAAATTAAATCAAATTTAATTTACCTTGATATGGGTAATCCTATTACCCGTTGATGATCCTGTAAGCAGCGGAAGGTTCTGGATCTAGCCACGCAAGTGCCTGGCCTCTACCGGTATCCACTCGAGCTTGGATCTAGAGATCCTCTTCTTCTCTATCATGTCTCCAAAAATCAGATCTGGATCTGATCTGGAGGATCTTCAAAACTTCTTTTGAAGATCAGCAGTTGTCCTTTGCAGCAGCGCAGCCTTCTAGCTTTCAATCGCCTTTCTTTCGATCTGGATCGCACCAACCAAAAGTCCAAAACTCCTTTTGGATGTGGAGAGGAGAGGAAAGAAGGTGGTTTGGCATGGAGGAAGAGGGGAGAGGCAGCCTTGGGGCATGTGGGAATTGTGATTCCTTTCAGTCACTTCCAATCACAATCTGGGTTGGGCGCAGGGTCTTATTTATAGACTATCTGTGATCCAACTCCTCTTCTTCCCAACCAATCACAACTCTTTGTGAAATCAGATCTAAATCTGATTGGTGGGAATAGAGTCCCCTGGATTCCTCCTTAGAGGGTGCCTAAGACCAGTCAAAGTTGGTTCTTAGGAGAACTCTAATTGGAATCCAAAAAGGAGATGGAGTCCCTGTCCAACAGGGACTCCTGGGCGCCTCCAGCTTGGGCACACGCCAAGGGTGGCGTGCGCCCTCCTTCCTTGCCAGGTTCTGGTAGGGGGACAAGCCCCCACCAGCTCTCCAATAGGTGCATGACATGTGGATCAAAAGTCAAAGTGTCAATGGTCAACATTTGACCAGTCAAAGGTCAACTTTTGACCAAAGTCAAAGGACGAGAAATGGCAGGTGACCAAAAATGGCAGGTAATGTCTTACAAAATAAGACAACCTTTTCTGAACTTGGACAACCTCCAGTCAGACCATATGAAGGCCTCTGATTGAGCACAAACTCCTTTGGCTCAGTCAGGACAACTTATTTATGATAGTAAAAGAAGAACGTTAGGTTCAATCGAGTGCTAGCACGATTTTCTTGAACCTAATTGAATCTCATTCAGATCAATTGAACTGGATCAGTTCAATTGATGATCACCAGATTCAAACCCTTGTTTGTGTGACCCAGTTAGGTTCAGTTCTGTATGGTAATGGGATATGTCATGATCTCTATCATCGACATCATCGAAACTCCTTTCGATGGATCAGAACTCTTCTGATTCGAACAGCTAGAATGATCGATCATCTAAATCATTCTAATTGCTCCCAAAATCCACCAGTGACACCTAGCAGTATATGGTGGCAACCCATCAGAGCTGAATGCGAACCTCTTGGTGCAGCTACCTGTGTGATTAAGTTCTTCTATCTTGAGCCCCGATCAGATTAGGGTTAAGGTGAACTCGTCAAACCCTAGTTTCTATCATATGATGTAATCATTCGATTCAAGTCCGATGTGAAAATCTAAATAGAAACTCTTTCTATTATTTCACTCTGCCATGGCCATGGGCTTCTGGACTTGATTCTCATGATCATCATAGGGCTGCTCCTCTACCACCGAGGTAGATAGATTCCATCTTGATGCAATCCAGTTCCTACAATGAACATGCTATAGCCAACATACACCTCAGGATTCCATATGGCTAGGAGACCGAGTAATGGTGTAGTCAAACTATAACACCCTCAAGGTGAACTGTCGATGCACCTCAGGTCAAAGAACCAGACACACTACTGCAGCATCGAGTCAGTCATTGACGAGAAGGTAGACTTCCTAATGACTACTCGAGGTGGTCACGCTCAGTGCCCTCATTCTCTAACGAGTACCTGTACTCTCGCTTCGGTGTCTCCACACCGTAGACTCAAGACTCATCTACTAAAGAGAAGCGATTGTACACCAACCTTCCGGATCAATCACCATCCTCGTGATGATCCTATGGTCGGGAGCATTTTATGAGTTAATAATGATTATTCATGTCTTAAATTTTCAACTCTTGAAAATATGAATTATCATTACCATTAACTCAAAGGATGTATCACAGACACTAAATACACATATGTGATAGAAAATAATCCATTTTATTGATATTAGTCAAAATTATAATTTTGCCCCTAGAAGTGTATTACAAGTGTCAGCCAATTCTGGCTTCTAGGGCACATATATCTAACACATCACTAGTTTCCTAAAGGAATTTTGTCTAAGTCCCATAGTCTAAGTAGGCTTCGATCTGTCTGCTGGCCCAATGGAATTAAGGTCTATAGAGATAGACCGAATAGGATGCTAGGACTTTCACAGAAGATGTACATAGAGGAAGTGCTAAAGAGGTTTAGCATGGAAAACTCTAAGAGGGGTTTGGTACCATTCAGACATGGCATTCATCCTTTCAAGAAGATGTGCCCAAGCATGCCTGAGGAAATAGAACATCTGAGCAAGATCCCTTATTCTTCAGCAATAGAGAGCCTCATGTATGCCATGTTATATACACGACCTGATATAGCTCATGCTATGAGTGTCACGAGTAGATATCAATCGAATCCAGGTGAAGAACACTGGACTTTTGTAAAATGTATCCTTAAGTACTTGAGAAGAACTAAGGATATGCTGTTTATCTTTGGTAATGGAGAACTCCAAATCTAAGGGTATACAGACTCGGATTTTATGTTCGATGTAGATGATCGAAAGTCGACATCTAGGTGTTTGTTTGTGTAATGTGAAGGGAAATCCTGATTTTTCGGACCAGATTCGTTCAGATCTGATCAGATCAAGAGATATATTTCAATAATTTTTCTCTTTGATCTAGATTAGATCTAAGATGTTTCAGATCAGATTATTATTATTTTAGAAATTAAAACAAAACTAGATAAATTAAATCAAATTTAATTTATCTTAAAGTGGGTAATCCTATTACCCGTTGATGATCCTGTAAGCAGCGGAAGGTTCTGGATCTAGCCACGCAAGTGCCTGGCCTCTACCGATATCCACTCGGGCTGGATCTGGAGATCCTCTTCTTCTCTATCACGTCTCCAAAAATTAGATCTGGATCTGATCTGGAGGATCTTCAAAACTCCTTTTGAAGATCAGCAGTCGTCCTTTGCAGCAGCGCAGCCTTCTAGCTTTCAGTCGCCTTTCTTTGATCTGGATTGCACCAACCAAAAATTCAAAACTCCTTTTGGATGTGGAGAGGAGAGGGGAGAAGGTGGTTTGGCATGGAGGAAGAGGGGAGAGGCAGCCTTGGGGCGTGGGGAATTTGATTCCTTTCAATCACTTTTCAATGCACTTCTGAGTTGGGCGCAGGGTCTTATTTATAGACTAAGTCCGTGATCCAACTCCTCTTCTTCCCAACCAATCACAACTCTTTGTGAAATCAGATCTAAATCTGATTGGTGGGAATAGAGTCCCCTGGATTCCTCCTTAGAGGGTGCCTAAGACCAGTCAAAGTTGGTTCTTAGGAGAACTCTAATTGGAATCCAAAAAGGAGATGGAGTCCCTGTCCAACAGGGACTCCTAGGCGCCTCCAACTTGGGCACACGCTAAGGGTGGCGTGCGCCCTCTTCCTTGCTAGGTTCTGGCAGGGGGACAGGCCCCCACCAGCTCTCCAATAGGTGCGTGACATGTGGTCAAAGTCAAAGTATCAATGGTCAACATTTGACCAGTCAAAGGTAGACTTTTGACCAAAGTCAAAGAACAAGAAATGGTAGGTGACCAAAAATGGCAGGTAATGTCTTACAAAATAAGACAACCTTTTCTAACTTGGACAACCTCCAGTCAGACCATATGAAGGCCTCTGATTGAGCACAAACTCCTTTGGCTCAGTCAGGACAACTTATTTATGATAGCAAAAGAAGAACGTTAGGTTCAATCGAGTGCTAGCATGATTTCCTTGAACCTAATTGAATCTCATTCAGATCAATTGAACTGGATCA